>RCUC01118593.1:0-31247 GCA_003697995.1 Taxidea taxus jeffersonii
TTTTTTTTTTTTTTTTTTGCTGGTAGGGTATTTACAAAAAGTTTGACTACAAGAGAACAACACAAAAGTGTTTATGGGGACAAAGGGACTTGTGTCCTTATCTTGTATATTGAATGTAGCAGTGGCCACGTGAGTGTCTAAAAATGTTAAAACTCACAGGCTTGTATTGAAGAAGTCAATTTTACTACATGTTAATTAAGAAAATGGCCTCTAAAAATATAAATGGTGATAGGAACAGAAAGGAATGAATCCATATCTCATAAGGGAATGAAGAGAGTAAAAAGTGTAAGAATGAATTTCATGAAAAGGAAAGAATAAATTGAGGGATAAACTAGGAAATATTTGCTTCCCTGTAATGTCTTACTGATTAGACAACTGAGAACACTTCAATTATTCATGTATTTGAAATTAATTTTATTTTCTGCATATCATTTTATAAACACAGTTCAAAACCCAAAGATACAAAAGAGTATAAGATAAAAGGTTATTCTCCTTATTCCTACCTTTGTCAGATATTAAAGAAGTTTCAACATTGGGCAATCACACACACTAGTTCCTTGTGTACATTTATAGTATAAAATGGTTATATTATATGAATGTGCATATGTTTTATATGTATGCACATTTTCATTAAACATAGCATAAACAGCACACATTTTTCCATGCTGCACCATGCCTTTGGGGAGTCATTTATGAAGGAGATAAAATGTTAGGGAGAACCAAAGAAAAGGACAAGAAAAAATAATTTGTTTCTGGTAAAGGAAAATTCACGTCATGTCCTCATACTTCAATCTAGACTGACCTGCAGGCCTTAGGATGCTTCTAATATAGAGGAGGGACCACAGTAAGGGTTATGCTTCAGGCACTGGACAGATGGTCAAATGTTTTGAATCATTGAGCCAAAGCCTGAAAAAAGGCCTTACAGACCCATTAAAGGAACCTTGAGAGAAGGTGTGAATGTGGGATTTATCTGTCATATTGTAGAATGAGATACGTCCATCCTCATATTCTAAGAAAATACACATTCTGGTAGGGTGCTCTCTTACAGTAAGCTGCATTTCTGGAGAAGTAAGTGCCCAGTACTCATCTTTATAAAACCTGATGGCCCAGAAACCATCCTCAGGTTTTATACAAATCCTCCCCTGCCTCATTACATTATGCCTGCATATTCCCAGGTCCCAGGCTCCACAGTCTCTGATGTCTACTTCCCAGTAGCACCTCCCTGAGGTGATGACTGGGTGACCCAGAACACAGGGAAGGGAATTAAATCTCTGTGGGTCCTTAGGTAGATCTTGAGGCTTCTTTCCACAGCTTACACATCTGTTCTCTTCGGACAAAATGAGGGCAGGATGGGCTGTTGCTGGATCTAGAATAACTTTTGCTGCAAAGACAATAATATTCTCTGAAAGACAGAATAATATTCTCTGAAAAGGTTAGAGTGGTCCTGGAAACAGAGATAGCTGTGTTAGCCTGAGATATCTTGGGGCTGTGGGAGGTGTATATATTCTCAGTGGAGTTTTTCATCTGCCCTCCAGAAGCTTCTCCTGAGACTGAGCTGGAGCATAAGGAGTAGAGGCCCTCTTAGACCACCAGGGAATGACTCACCGGCCTGGAAAAATTCTTTCCTCCAGTCTGAAAAGAACATAAATATGCATCATCAGCCCTAATATCTGAACTTATTGGCACAAGAGGTAATTTCTTCCCTTTAATACTTATTTAGTTTATTTCCCAAATTTATTCAGTAACTTTTGCTTGACCTAAAGTTTTCATTGCTTTTCTTGTTAAATATTCCTATAAGAATTAATTCCTCTAACTTGTATTTTCTTTGGTATAGAATAGAGATGTCCCAAGATAATTATCCTCTTTTTAAGTAGACAGTGAAGTTACATGTTTCCGTTCCCCATCCCATTGCATTTAGGTGAGTTTATGTGGCTGGGTTATGGTCAATAAAATGTGCACAGCAGGAAACATACCATTTATACTTTTGACAATAAAATAGTTCATATGATATTTTTTCATTCTCATTCCCATTGTAACACTTTCCCACTCCTTCACTAGGTACAAGGTTAAGAGCAAAGACTCTAAAAATGGAGAGTACAGGAGAGCAGAAGATTCCTGGTGTTCAGAGTTACTATATTGAAGGGAGTTGCCCAGGAGAGCCAAAGAACCAAATATTCTCATATTATCATTTGCAGGAGTGAGAATACCAAGCCATTGTGTTAACCATGGAGATAAAGGTATTTTTACAAAAAAAAACAAAGGTAATTATACTACTCAATGCAGAAAGCACAGCCTAAAGATGAAAATGCTACTATTAAGCAAGAAAATGTGTGGTCTGGTTTAGTGCTTAGGCAATAGACATGACAAAACAGATACAACTGACCACAAACACAGACATCCATAATAAGTAGAGAAATCATTTGCTAAAACTGTTTCCTATGATCATTTGGAAAACATATCACGTGTTCCTAAACACTGCAGATATGAAGGAATGTATTTGGAAAGAGAGCATTCATTGAATCTGTTATTGACATCCTATTGAAAAAATTATTCATTCTCAAAATAATTATTTACTTTTTTCCTGGCATAAATCAAAATAAATAGAAAAACTCCAATGAATGGATAATTATTAGAATTTAAAAAGGTGACCTTTTCTAAACCAAGAATCAGCCCACTAACTGTCTCTGTAAATACAGTTTTATTGGAAGACAGCCACACTAATTCATTATATATTGCCTATGGTTCCTTAGTGTACAAGGCACCATTGAGTAATTGTGAGCAGACCATACAGCTTGCAAACCTTCAACTATTTATAATATGGATCTTTACAGAACAAGTATGGCTATCACTTTTCTAGACCACCCCAGAGAAAAGATGAAGTTAGTGGGGTTTTTTTTTTAGCACAAAGGAAGAGCACAATTTCTTTATTGAACAAAGTGATGTAAGGAAAAGAACAAGTTAAAATGATGAATTTTTCATAGTTGGTGCAGGTGGCTTCAAGAAACCAACCATAAAAGGAGGTATAAGAAAATAAATCAGATTGGCAGATAATGTCTACAGTTACTTTGGATATAATTATTGCTACATGAAGCTAACTGGGAGAAAATGTTTGAGAGGCCTACAAAATTCAGATGAAAAAGTTGTCAAAAATAACATGAAATGGGGCACCTGGGTGGCTCAGTGGGTTAAAGCCTCTGCCTTCGGCTCAGATCATGATCCCAGGGTCCTGGGATTGGGCCCCCGCATCAGGTTCTCTGCTCAGCAGGAAGTCTGCTTCCTCCTCTCTCTTTCTGCCTGCCTCTCTGCCTACTTGTGATCTCTGTCAAATAAATAAATAAATAGAATCTTAAAAAAAAAAAAAAAAAAGTAAAGGGCTTCTGTAATGGCTTAATGAATGGCTTGATAAATTCTCTCCCCCAAAGCAACAATAAGACTGGAAAAGTTCTCAGATTGGAACTTTTGAATTCTAGAAATGCACAAAGGCAACTGACAAGGGCACACAGAAAATTGAGAAACACTCAGTCAGGAAAAACTAAAATGATTAATAAAAAATGTCCATAAAAGGATCTTATTACAGTGGAACCAAGTTGAAAATGAAAACAGGAGCAAATTTTAGAAATAAAGAAAAATTTGGTATTAAACAATATATTTATAAATAATCTGTGGAGCAAAAAGGAAATCAAAGGAGAATTTAGAAACTATTTTGAGTTGAATGAAAATGAAAATATTACATACCAAAATCTACTGGACGCAGCTAAAAGCAGAGCCTAAAGGGAAATGTAGAGTTTTAAGTGTCTTCTACAGAAAAGGAGAATTAAACCAATTACTAATTAAACGAATAACTAAGCTTCTCCTTAAAGAGACTAAAAAGTAAATAATAAACTGAGCTTGAAGCAATCAAAAGTAATGAAATTATGTAATTAGAAATCAATGAAGAAGGGGCGCCTGGGTGGTTCGGTCAGTTAAGCATCTGCCTTTGGCTCAGGTCGTGTTCTCAGGATCCTGGGATGGAGCCATGCTGTGGACTCTCTGCTCAGTGGGGAGTCTGCTGCTCCCTTCTCCTTCTGTGCCTCCCCCCTTCATGCTCTCTCTAATAAATAAATAAAACCTTTATAAAAAGATCAATCAATAGAGAAAACCCTAAATTCAATATTTGACTGTGTCATACAGTTAAGTAAGTGTTCCTTCTTAGAAAAGTCAGCAAAGTTCAATAATAAGAAGCACAGGCACTTGTTAAATTGAGCACCAGGTGTTGTATGGAAGTTCTGAATCATGAAACTATACACCTGAAACTAATATTACACTGTATGTGAACTAGCTGGAATTAAAAAAAAAAAAAAACACTTAAAAAAAAGAAAAAGAGGGAAAAAAATTTAAAGCCACAAGAATCAATTCACACATACACATGAGGGGGTTTTGCAAGAAAGGACATCACTATTAAACTCTCAGAAATTAGAAGGCTAAAATGGGATTTCTATGAAAATCCCTATGCCACTAAATTAGACTTAGATGAAATACAAAAATTCTTTGAAATACGAATTACTAACAATGACTCAAGAAATAGAAAATCTAGATAGTGCTCTAACACGTAAGATTTAATCTTACTTATTTATTAATTTATTACCAATAAATAGTAATATTTGTTAATTATTAAGTATTAAGTAATAAAACTTACTAATTTATTATTTACTAATTTGTTAATTTGCTAACTTACCAATTTAATAACTAATATTTACTAATTTGTTAATATCTTACTTACTTATTAATGATACAATTACAAGAATTATTATTAATTATAAACTTTCCACAAAGAAATTCCCAGGCCCAGTTGGGTTTACTGGTGTACTTTACCAAAAATTTAAAAAATAAATAATAGCAATATTCAACAAAATCCTCTAGAAAATAAAGGAGGGAGATATATTTCTAAACTCATTCTAGAAGGATTGTATCACATTGATTTCAAAGCCAGAAAAAATATCACATATACCTTTAATGAATACAAATGCAAAAACTATCAATAAAAATTAACAAACAGGTCACCATCAAGTGGGGTTTGTGCCCAGGATGTAAGATCAGCTTAATGTGTGAACGTCAATTTGTGTAACAAGCCATACTAATAAAATAATCAACAAAATGACATAATCCTCTCAATAGGCATGGAAAAAGCATTTGATAAAATCCAATACCATCATGATAAAAAATCAATAAACTAGAAACAGACAGGCAGTTTTCAACCTGATAAAGTAGTATCTATGAAAAATATACAACAGATGAAATACTTAATAATAAAATAATGTGGTTTTTTTCCACTTCATGGTAGGAATCAAGGCAAGGATATCTGCTTTTGCTATTTCTATTCAACATTGTAGTGGAGATCTTATGCAGTTAGTTTAAAAAAGAAAAGAATCCATATTTGAAAAAGGAAGCAAATCTCCTTTTATTCACAGGTAACTCATTATTCCTGTAGAAAATCATACAAATGTCCACAAAGTCTACTAGAACTTTATCAATAAATTCAGTAAGCTTACAGGATAAAAAAAATTGACACTCAAACTCTAATCATGTCTAAAATGAAATTAAACTATTCATTCACAATTTCAAAGAATGTCAAATGAGAAATTTAATGAAATGGTGAAAGATTTGTACACTAAAACTACAAAACATTGCTGAGACAACACAGGTGGTATAAGTAAAAAGAGAAACATTCTTTGCTCATGAATAGAAAGCCTAGGGTCGGGCCTGGTTAGTACTTGGATGGGAGAAAGTCTAATATTAAAGTGGTAATTGAGGGTGCCTGGGTGGCCCACAGTTAAGGATCTGCCTTGGCCCAGGTCATGATCCCAGGGTCCTGGGATTGAGTCCCGCATAGGACTCCCTGATCAGTGGAGAGTCTGCTCCTCCCTCTGCCTGCAGCCCCCCTCCATTTTTGTGCTCTCTCTCTCTCTCTCTCTGACAAATAAATATATAAGTAAATAAGTCTTTAAAATGGCAATTCAACCCAAGGTTACCTACAGATTCAACACAATTCCTAACAGGTCTTTGTTTTTGTTTTTGAGAAAATTTCAAGCAAATTCTAGAATTCATATGGAAATGCAAGGGAACCAAAATAGCCAAAATACATTTTTTTAAGATTTTATTTATTTATTTGAGAGACAGAGATCACAACTAGGCAGAGAGGCAGGCAAAGGGAGAGGGGGAAGCAGGCTCCCCGCTGAGCAGAGAGCCCGATGCGGGGCTCGATTCCAGGACCCTGGGATCATGACCTGAGCCGAAAGCAGAGGCTTTAACCCACTGAGCCACCCAGGCCCACCCCAAAATACATTCTTTAAAGATCAAAATGAGAAGACTTAACATCTTCAAATTTTAAAACATACTATAAAATGATAGTAGTGAAGAGAATGGCATGAAGACAGACAAATAGATCGGTAGAACAAAATTTTAAACCCATTAATAAACGTGTGATCAATTTATATTTTCAAAAGAGCCAAGGCAATTCAATGGGGAAAGGTATAGTGTTTTCAAGAGTTGGTGTTGGCACATCAGATATCCACATGCAACAAGATTTATTGGGATCTTTCACTCATGCCACACAAAATATGAACTCAAAAAGTGTCATAGACCTAAAGGCAAGAGCTAAAACTATAAAATTTCCAGTAGAAAAAAATTGGAGAAAAATATTTGAAACCTCAAATTATGCAAGGTCTTCTGAAATGTGAAACCAAAAGCTTGAGATAAAATAAACTGATATGTTGGACCTTATCAAAATAAAATCATGAACATTTCAAAATACACCAATACGAAAATGAAAGGACAATATATTCTTCGAGTGAGCACATAACACCAAATGCTTCTTTAAAATTAATTAATCTTGGGGGGGGAAGCAAGATGGTGGAGGAGTAACAGACTAAAAATCATTAGGTCCCAGGAGTTCAGCTAGATAGTTATCAAATCATTCTGAACACCTACAAACCCAACAGTAGATAGAAGAGAAGAAGAGCAGCAATTCTAGGAACAGAAAATTGACCACTTTCTGGAAGGTAGGATGTGTGGAGAAGTGAATCCGAAGTGACAGGAAGATAGACTGCAGGGGGAGGGACTGGCTCTTGGCAAGCAGTGAAGTGGAGCAAAAAAATCAGAACTTTTAGAAGTCTGTTCCACTGAGGGATATTTCTCCACAGGCTAAGCAGTGGTGGAACCCTCAAGGGGACAGTGTGGCCTCAGGACCCACAGGATCACAGAAAGTCTGGGGTGTCTGAGTGTGGCAAGTTGCCAGATGTCATAGAGGAGAAGCTAGCTACAGAGATGGAGCCAAGGAGTGAGCTCTCAGCTTGGGTTATCTTAAACTGTGATCCAAGGTACAGTCAGACCACTGCTTTTCAAGCAGGGACCCCCACAAGTGACAAATCTGGAGAGACTCCATCCTTCCTCCTTTGAGAGGACTGGTGCAGGAGCATGCAGCAGTAATCTGCTGGGTTTGGAGACTCCAAATGGGGCTGTGCACCAGAGACAGAAACATTTGGTCACGTGACATGTGAGCATGGAGTGCAGTCAGAGACCAGGGAGACAGGAGGGATTGATCACTTTTCTCTCAGGGTGCACTGAGAAGTGGGGCCCTGAGCTCTCAGCTCCTACAGGCCAGAGACTGGGAGGGTGCAATTTTCATTCCCATCCTCTAAAGCCCTACAGAAAGTGTTCAGGGAATAAAAGCTACCAAAAGTGAACCTGAGCAGATTACTTAGCCTGGCCCCTGGGAGGGTGGTGCAATTTTGCCTCAGGTAAAGACATTTGAGAATCACTGCAATAGCACCCCCCTCCAGAAGATCAGCAAGAACATCCAGGCAAGACCAAGTTCACTGATCAAGGAGAGCTGCAAAACTCCAGATCTAGGGGAAAGCAACACATAGAATTCATGGCTTTTTTCCCCATGGTCCTTTAGTCCTGCAAAGTTAATTTATTTTATTTTTTTCTTATCCTTTTTTTTTAACTTTTCCTCTTTCCTCTTTTAGTGTTTTTAAGCTATTTTATCTTAACAATAACTTTTTAAAAAATCTTTTAAAATTTTCATTGTTATAGTCATATTTTATCCCTTCACTGTATTTAACCTTATTTTTTGTATACATATAGGTTTTTTTTCTTTAAAATGTTGGGATACAATTTCTTCTAATAGATCAAAATATACCCTAAGCCTAGCACATGGTTTTGTACTATTCTCCAGCCTGATCACATTCTCTCTCTCTCTCTCTCTCATTTTCCCACAATCAACTTATCTTATCAATTCCTTTTGTAAAATTGTCTTTTACTTTTCATCTTTACAGTCATATTCCATCCTTTCATCATGTTTACCCTTATTTGTGTGTGTGTGTGTGTGTGTGTATTTTTTTTTCTTTCTTTAAAATTTTGGGGGTAGTTTCTTCTAAGAGCCAGAATACACCTAAAATCAAGTGGGTGGCTGTGCTCTATTCACCAGTATATATTATATATATGTATATATATAATATCTTCTTTATTTTTATTTCCCCCATTTTCTTCTCCCCCCAGTTTTGGATCTCTTCTAACTTGGTTAGTGTATATTTTTCTGGGATCTTTGCCACCCTCTTAGTATTTTATTCTCTCATTCATATATTCTTATCTGTATTAAATGACAAAGTGGAAAAACTCACTGCAAAAAAAAAAAAAAAGAACAAGAGGCAGTACCAATGTCTAGGGACCTAATTAATACAGACATTGGTAATATGTCAGAACTAGAGTTCAGAAAAATGATTATCAAGGTGCCAGCTGGGCTCAAAAAAAGCATGGAACATATTAGAGAATTCATTTTTGGAGAAATAAAATCCCTTTGTGGAGAAATAAAAGAACTACAATCTAACCAAGTTGAAATAAGGAAAGCTATTAATGAGATGAAATAAAAGATGGAGGTTCTTACGGCTAGGATAAATGAGGCAGAAGAGAGAATTAGTGATATAGAAGACCAAATGATGGAGAATAAAGAAGCTGAACAAAAGAGAGACAAACAATTACTGGACCGTAAGGGGAGAATTTGAGATACATGATATCATAAGGGAAAACAATATTAGAATAATTGGGATCTCAGAAGAAAAAAGAGAGAGGGGAAGAAGGTGTATTGGAGTGAATTACTGTAGAGAATTTCCCTAATATGGCAAAGGGAACAAGCATCAAAATGCAGGAGGCACAAAGAATCCCCTCAAAATGAATAAAAATAGGTTCACACCCCATCATCTAATAGTAAAACTTACAAGTCTTAGTGACAAAAAGAAAATCCTGAAAGTAGCTCAAGAGAATAAGTCTGTAACATATAATGGTAGAAATATTAGATTAGCAGCAGACTTACCCACAGAGACCCTGAAGGCCAGAAAGAACTGACATGATATATTCAGAGCACTAGCAAGAAAAATATGCAGCCAAGAATACTATATCCAGCTAGGTTATCATTGAAAATAGAAGGAGAGATTAAAAAGCTTCCAGGAAAAAAAAAAATAAAAGAATTTACAAATACCAAATCAGCCCTATAGGAAATATTGAAAGGGCTCCTCTAAGCCAAGAGAGAGCCTAAAAGTAATAGAACAGAAAGGAACAGAAACAATATGCAGTAACAGTCACCTTACAGGCAACACAATGGCACTAAATTCATATATTTCAATAGTTACCCTGAATGTAAATGGGCTAAATGCCCCAATCAAAATACACAGGGTATCAGAATGGATAAAAAAAAACAAGACCCATCGATATTCTGTCTACAAGAAACTCATTTTAGACCCAAAGATACCTCCAGATTTGAAGTGAGGGGGTAGAAAACAATTTACCATGCTAATGGATATCAAAAGAAAGCTAGAGCAGCAATCCTTATATCAGACAAATAAAAGATGAGGAAGGACACTATATCATACTCAAAGGGTCTGTTCAACAAGAAGAGCTAACAACTTTAAATATCTCTGCCCCTAACAAGGGAGCAGCCAGTTATATAAACTAATTAATAACAAAATCAAAGGGAAGGAAAAAATGAAACAAGATTGGATCGGGAGGGAGACCAACCATAAGAGACTCTTAATCTCACAAACAAACTGAGGGTAGGGGGAGGGTGGTTGGGTTATGGACATTGGGGAAGGTATGCGCTATGATGAATGCTGTGAAATGTATAAGCCTGATGATTCATAGACCTGTATCCCTGGGGCAAATAATACATTATATGTTAATAAAAATAATTTAAAAAAAAGGAAATGTAAGGACAATACAAAGACTAGAAAAAATGTTTAATTTATCTGATAAAAGATTTGTATCCAAATAAAAAAAGATTTCTTAAAAGTCAAACATGGGATGACAAACATTCCAATTGAAAAATGGGAAAATAGGGTGCCTGGGTGGCATAATTGTTTAAGAGTGTGCTTAGGTCATGATCCCATGGTCCCAAGATTGAGCCCCATGTCAGGATTCCTGCTCAGTGGAGAATCTGTTTCTGCCTCTCCCTCTGCCCTTCCCTTCCCTGCTCATGCACGCTTCCTCACTCTCTCTCTCTCATTTGCTTTCTCTTTCAAATAAATAAATAAATTCTATTTTAAAAATAAAAATTAAATTAAAAATGGCAAAATAATAAATACATATTTCATTAAGGAAGGAATACAAAGGCTATAAACCACATCAAATAATATTCAACATCATTTTACATTAGAGAAAGTCAAACCAATACCACAAAAAGATACACTTCACATCCACTATGAAGACCATAATGAGAATTACAGATAATAACAAATGCGGTCATGTATTGCAGTCCAAAATGTAAAATGGTACAGACACTTTGGTTAACAGTTTGACAATTTCATTGAATGTTAAACATAAATTTATAATATTATTTAGAATTCTCACTCCTAATATGTAACCAAGAAAAAGTAAAACATATTTTCATTCAAAGATATGTATGTGAATGTTCCTAGCAGAATTGTTCATAAGCCTTCAAATGTGGAAACCGGTGCATCCATTCTGGAAAACAGTTTGGAGTTTCCTCAGAAAGTTAAAAATAGAACTACCCTATGATCCAGCAATTGTGCTACTAAGTATTAACTAAAGTTAATAAAATATTGGTTTGAAGAGACACAGGCATACCGATGTTTATGGCAGCATTATTTACAATAGCTTAATTATGGAAAGAGCCCCTATGTTCATTGACTGTTGAATGGGTAAAGAAATTGTGGTATGTGTGTGATACACACACACACACACACACACACACACATATAATGGAATATTACTCAATCATAAGAAAGAATGAAATCTTACCATTTTGCAACAACGTGGATGGAGCTAGAGTGTATTATGCTAAGTGAGGTCAGTCAGTCAGAGAAAGACAAATGCCAGACCTCACTCATATGTGGAATTTAAGAAATGAAATAGATGAACATAGGCTGAGAAAAAAGAGAGAGAGAGAAACCATAAAACAGCCTCTTAACTACACAGAACAAACTGAGAATTGCTGGAGGGGAGGTGGGTTCAGGGAATGGGCTAAATGGGTGTTGGGTAATAAGGAGGGCAATTGCTGTGGTGAGCCTGGGGTGTTATATGTGAATGAATCACTAAATTCTATTCCTGAAACTAATATTACACTATGTGTTAACTAACTAGAATTTAAATTAAAACTTAAAACTATAAAATAAAGTGGAAGTATTCTAAATACTTATTATCTGGGGTATAAATAAGCATAATGTGGCATATCCTTACAATGGAATTCTGTCTGGCAATATAAAAGAACAAAGTACTAAAATATGCTAAAAGGAGAGTCTCAAAAACATGTTAAATGAAAAAAAAACAAGAAAGACCATTTATTACATGATTCCAATTATACATGTCCAAAAGACAAAGCTATAAGAGAGAGTAAGTAGACTAGGGATTGCCTGAGACTGGGAAAGGACATGCAGAAAATGGAAACAAAAGATCTTTCCAGGTGATAGAAATCTTCTAAAACTGGATTTGATGATTGTTGCCCAACTGTGTAAATGTATTAACAAATCATTAAATTGATTTTCAAAAAATGAGTGAACACTTAATTAGATGTGTGGTATGTACATTATATCCAATAACACTTTCTCCAAAAAAAAAGAAATGAGCTCAGAGTAAAACATTCTGTAAGCATAAAAGCTACAAAGCATATTGAAATAAATTGCATGAGCCAGAAGAGTGCTTTGCCACTATGCGTTTGAAGTGGGGGAGAGCCAAGGGCTACTGAGGAAAACTGGAAGCAAGTTACATCTCAAGAGCAGAACAAGGATCTACATAATCAGGAAAACACTTCCACCCTCAGAATAGGGGGCCTTCACAGTACAGCCTGGGGGAAATTCTTACTGCTGTTGGTAAATGATAACTGTGTTGCTTTCTCCCTCCTTATTCCAAACAGAAATTGTTATCCATGTTTTACGGCATTGTCTAAGTATGGAACGGAGGGTGCAGACAACTCCTGTCTATGAGTACATAGATTTCAAGATCCAGAAGAGTTACATCCACTGACAGAAGACAAATGGGCATCTCCTAGAGATCTTGGCCTTAGAGTTAGTTGCAGTGACTCCATAGACCCTTGGCTTCTCTTTTTGAAAAAAGACCAAGTTAGTTAGAGGAAAAGAAGCATTAAATTGATCTTTGGTTACCTGAAAGTCAGCTTGTTGTAGAGATGGCAAAACTCTAACAATACTCATTGCTTTTCTGTTTTCTGGAAAACAGCTAAACCACCTTTCCCAGTTCCCATTGTCCCCAGGTGAAACCACATGACAGAACTGGCCTACGTAAGTTATATGGTCAATGCCCTGTCAGCCCCTGCCACAAAACACTATAGATTTTGGTGATCTTCACATTTCTTTTTCTCAAAAAAATTTTACTGGCATTGAAGGGCATCTAGAATATTGGGAAGTTACACAATGAAAGAGTCTAGGTCAAAGTCTTTGCTTAGAGGGCAACTTCCAAGTAGGTCTTCTTAACCAGGAATATTTGTATATACATTAGAGATACACTCTAGCTTGCTAAACTGTTTCATGTTTTGATGTTTATTAGAAAGAGTAGATAGGATTAATTCATATAAATATAAAACTTCCTTGAATTGTGAAAAAGAAAAAAAGGAAATTTATTAAATTGACAAGATACTATTTTTATTTCTTAATATCTTCTTTAATTAACTTATAAGTGTCCTGCGAGACACAGGTTAGAAAAAGATGGAAAGAAAAGCAATTTATATTTCTTGGTAAGTTTTCTATGCAACAGAAATTATGTACAATACATTTTTTTCCTCTGTCATGTGGTAGTTAGTAGCATGAAATCATGCAGAATTTAGGAGCTTAGTTACATATCTTAGATTCAGGGAAAATTATCATGGTCAGGATAATGTACTCACCAGGGTACAATGATGCGTTCTGCCAGTCTGCAAGTGAACAAAATGATTAAATATTATTACTCTCTCCTGGTCCTTCTCATATCTTTTCCTCTCTTCTCATCACTGACATTTTCTAAGCATTCAGTGACATATTTATCTGTCTGTTGTTTTCCTTCCTCACAAGCATGTGACCATTCCTTTCTTAAACTAGAAAATGGTTGAGTTGTATATGTGTGTGGAAAAATATAAAGTCAGAAAAAAAGGCAAACTAAAACCAATAAAAAAGAAGAAAGGAAATAAGGGAGATAAAAAAATGAAGAAATAATGATAGGAAGGTGGGTAGTTTGAGATAAAGATAGATAAGAAGGATGGGAAATGGAAGGAAAGAAGAGAGGTGAAGGAAGAAGAAAAGGAAGGAATTAGGAAGAACAGAGTGAAGGAATAAAGAATTGAGAAAGTGAGATGAAGTGAAAGGGATATCCCAAATTAGGGAAAAATGAGTTCACTAACTACAGATTCTCTTCCATTTATGCTCCTACACAGTGAACACAGGCAATGGTATAATACACCTGACTTTCTGGGAACAGGGTTTAGAGCTGAGTTAGGAGTCTTAATATTTGCGGAATTTAAGAACTGCCATGAAAGAACTTCTGAGCTACTTACCATTCCTAAATTGGGCTCTCCTCTGATCTGAAAGGAAAAGTACACAGAAGACTGAGACTCTTGAAGAGATAAAAATGCAAATAAAGACATGCATTCTTTGATACTCTAATTATCACTATCATATTAGTCAAGCTATTGCTCCTTATAAATTATTTCTTATGGATATAATAAAGATGACTCACATGATTTTTAGGACTTAAGGTAAACAGGTAAATCATTCCTAGCATGATAACTACAATATAGAGAGGCGATAGGAAAATGTAAAAGACACCCAAAATAAAGACCCAAAATAAAGAGGTAAAGGAACAGGATAAAGTGAAGCATGGATTTCCACAATATATCTTGCAAATATTTTAACTATTGGAATACAATTACCAATTTCCTTTTGCAATTCTCCTGAAACACAAAAGTGAAAACCCCATTTTAATATCACAGAGAAAAGAAAAATGAAAGTTCCTTAAATGAATTACATGTGAAATAAGTTACTTTAATTAACACTTATTGGAAACAAAACAATACAAAAATATATCATATGCTTACATGGATAAATTATTTTACATTTGAAATTCAAGAGAAAATTCCCCAAGTCCTCAGTCCCCAAGTCCCCAAGATATATTGTTTTTTGAAGTAGTTTAGAATGCTGATACTAATGAATATCATCACCTGTAATGTGATACTATCCATCATCTGTGTGGTAACAGCTACAATTTATTCAATGCATTCACTGAGATAGGTATTATTTAATGGCTTTATATAATTACCCAATTGAATGCTAGCAAAATAATGGAGAAGTAGTACTCCTCTGTTTACAGAATAAAGATCTGAGAATCAAAGGGGTCAACAACATGATGAAGTTTCTGTTGGTAAATGGATAGATCAAAGATTTAAATCTAAGTAAGTTAAACTGCAAATTAAAGACTCAATCACTATGCCATAATCCCCCACTTTTGGTCCAGCCAGCTGATGCTTCAGTCAAAAGGTAGAATAGTAGTGTGTATAAGGAACAACCTATTGCACACTTCTTTGATAAAATAGTGTCTTATTTAGAAGAGTTTCAGTTTTACTTAGAATCAGGTTGTGGGTACAGCAAGCATGATGAGAGCTCTTTCAAATATATTGTCAGATTAGATTTGACTTATTTCAGAGCCACTAGAAGAAGTTATTGCTAACGTCATGGAGACGGCTGAAAAATAATACATTAGATTAAGACAAGGGTGAGTAAGAGAAGTGAGTTAACTGAATGGGAGAAGAACAAAGAAAGAAACAGGAAGGGAAATAGTAATATAATAAACACAAATGATAATCATGAGAGAAATTATACATAGAAAGTAGGGGGAATGGAAAAGGAAAAAGCAGCAAAAATCCATATAGGAAGATCATATCTTGAAAATAAGTTGTTATTAAATTTTACCATTTTTTTCCCTGAGTTCACCTGAAAACAAAACAGAATAATATGAAAATCACTATGACATAGACAATAGGAGTATCATATTCTGTAAATAGTCATTAAATATTACCATTTTCTTTCCTAGGTTCACCTGAAAATAAAACAGAGTAATATGAAAATCGCTATGACATAGACAACAGGAATATCATATTTTGTAAATAGTCATTAAGTTTTACCATTTTCTTTCCTAGGTTCACCTGAAAATAAAACAGAGTAATATGAAAATCGCTATGACACAGACAAGAGAAATATATTTTGTAAATATTTGTTACATTTTACCATTTTCTTTCCTATTCACTTGAAAAATTTTAAAAAAACGTAGTATAAGAATCATTATGAAACAAATTGAACAAAAAGTCTTGCAAAAATCTTTTCTCCTGTTGTGTATATAGTAGGTTAGCCACTTCAGAGAAAAAAAAGATTGCTTATTTTATAGGTGTTTTACTGAAAAACTTATGGGGTTCCACATTGTTTTATGTCAAATGGTAAAGCAGAAAAATAATTTTAAATTTCTTGTGCCTGAACTTAACATCTCCTAAAACAATTTCCTAAAGTCTTCTGTAGGCATAATATCATTGTCATAATAATCATCATCATCACCATCATCATCACTATCATTGTCACCATCATCCCCAACATCCCCACTGACATTCATTAACTGCTTTCTCTGTATTAATCTCTGTGATACATGTTTCACAAGCAGCATCACATTTGATCACCAAAAGTGCTTCAGATATCATGATGCTTATGCAAAAGAGTAAAGTGAAGTTAGAGCAACAGAAGTGATCTGCAAATAAAGTAACAGAAGGTCAAATCAATTCATTTACTAAGGGACAGTGTCCTTGGTTCAACACAATGCCAAGATGCCCAGTGCTGCTCTCATACAGTCAAGAGCCAACAATACTAAATTGCATGATTTGTACTTATATGAAGATAAAATGGCTACCTTGCTCTTCTTTCTTCCTTTTCTCTGAAAAAGAAATTAGACAAAAATTTAGACAGTTTAGAAAAAAACAAACAGGAAAATTTTATTACATATTAAACTGAAACAAATTGCAAGTGTAACAATAGAGTTGCCAGTAGATTGGTGTACTAGGAAGAAAGTTTTATTTGGTATAATGTCAAGATACCGAACACCTTTTCTTTTTATTGTCTGAAACTGAGTTTGCTGCAATGATATCCTTTCTACGTGATTTAAGATTTGAAACTCATCATCTTTTATTTTCTCTGAAAATCAAATGAGAATATTTTTAAAGTTTTTTTTATTAACATATAATGTATTATTAGCCCCAGGGGTACAGGTCTGTGAATCGCCAGGTTTACACACTTCACAGCATGCACCATAGCACATACTCTCCCCAATGTCCATATCAAATGAGAAATATTGATTAAAATAATTGAAGCAATTCATAAATAAAAGTACAGAGGATCAAATATTAGTTCTTTTAGGGGCAAACTATTTTTACAAAATGCCAAAGTACCAAAAGCGTTGCTTTTCTATAATCCAGGACAGGGTTTCCTTAAAGTAATACATTTTCTGTTCTGGTGGAGATAAATTTCCCTTTAACTTCCTCCCTTTCTCTGAATAAATTCATTAAGTTTACTTATTTCAAATAATTGATAGAACATAAAAATGAATTCGAGAGGGTAAAATTTATTAGATCATTAATTAAATTGTGGATGAAGAGAAAACACCTTTTCACATTTTCAAAACAAAATAGAAGAAATTTTTGATTTTCAGAATTTACAATCTCTTATTTCTATCCACATGTTTTTCCCTTCTTCTCATTTGCTCCTTCTGTTAGTTCCCTTATGCTTCCAGAAGTTTCTTTAGGATTTCTTATGAGACAAATCTAGTAACTAATTTCTGTCTTGTTTTTCTTTTCTTGACTTTTCTTTCTTCCATGCATTAAAGATTTTCTTTTGTCTTTTTGATGAAGTCTCTTTTCACTGAATATATAGACTAGTGGGTTGACAGTCTTTTCTTTCAGTATTTTAATGATTTTGCTTTATTTTACTCTTGCTTCTATGATTTCTGGTGTGAAGTCACCTGGTTTTGAATCATTTGTCCTTTCTCTTTTTACTTTAGATAAGTTCAAGAGTTATTTCTTTAATTTAGCTTTCAAAAATTATGATCCTAATAATTCTAGGCATGTAGGTATTCTTTAAGTTTATTCTGCTTATACTTTGCCAAGCATTTTGCATCTTTAAGTTTAAATTTTTTACCAAGTGTCAGAGAATTTTGACATTCTTCTTCAAATAGATTATATGCTCCTAACTTTCTCCTCTCTTCCTGGGAATCTCTTTATTAATGTGCAAAATTTAAAAAATTTTCCAATTATCTTTATGCAGAAAACTTACACACACTGTAAATATTTCCAGTTTTCCTTTCTAAATTAATTTTTCTACTTTAATGCTAATATAATTAACACACCATTAATTATAATGGTGTCAGGTGTCTAATATAGTGACTCAATGATTCTACAAGCTACTCAGTGCTCATTATGATAAGTGTACTCTTAATCCCCATCACCTGTTTCACCTATTCCCCCAGTCACCTTCTTTCTGGTAACTCTTGATTTGTTCTCTATAGTTAAGAGTCCATTTTTGAGTTGTATTTCTTTTACTTTGTTCATTAATTTTGTTTCTTAAATTCCACATATGACTGCAATCTTATGGTAATTGTCTTTCTTTGTCTTATTTCATTTAGTATTATACTCTCTAGCTCCATCCATATTGTTGCAAATGTCAAGATTCCAATCTTTTTTATGGCTGAATAATATTCTATTTTGTATATATTCCTTTTCTTCTTTAGCCATTCATCTATCCATGGAGACTTGGGCTGCTTCCATAATTTATCTATTGTAGATAATACTGCAAGAAATATAGGCTATGCCTATATCCTTTTGAATTAGTGGTTTTGGATTCTTAGGGGTAAATAGCCAGTAGGACAATTGTTGGGTCATAGGATAGTTCCAGTTTTAACTTTTGAGGAACCTCCATACTGTTTTCTAGAGTGGCTGCACCAGTTTGCATTCCTACCAATAGTGAATCAGGGTTCCCTTTTCTCTACATCCTCATCAAGACTTGTTGTTTCCCATATTTTTGATTTTGGAAATTCCATTTTCTGGTCTTTTTCCTGATTATCTACATTTTCCTATTGTGCTAATGCAGTAGTATTTAAATTTCAAATGTATCTTTCAGTTCTAAAATTTTGATTTGACTATTTTTTCCTAGTTTCCATTTGTCTGCTGTGAATTTTCATTCTTTTTATTTCCAGTGTCTTTTATTTTACCTGAAGAAGGACAGGAATCCTAGTTTCCCCCTCATTTTAATGTTTTTATATAAAGGCCTATATATCCTTTACCCAGATCCCCTAATGAAAGAAAACATCTCGTATAACTGTAGTAAAATATCAAAGCCAAGAAATTGATGTGGTTATAATACCGTTAACTATACAACATACCTCATTCGGGTTTCACCATTTTTGCATGTATTGATGTGCATGTGCACGTGTGTGTTGATGCATTTTCTTTCATCTATAGACTCAAGAAACCGCAATCAAGATATAAAACTGGTCCATAACCACAGTCTTTTAGGCAATCTCTTTATATTCCTAGTCTCCACCCCTGTTCTTCCTTTGTCCCCTGGCAGCCACTAATCTATACTCCATCTCTATAGTTTTGTCAGTTTTCACATGTCATACAATGGAATCATACAGTACACAATCTTTTGAGATATACTTTTTTTCCCACTAAGCACAGTGCTATTGAAGTCCACCACATTTGTTGTATGAAACAATACTCTGCTCCATATTATTGCTGAATAGTATTCCATTGTACTCATTTATCACAGTTTAACTCTGCATTCACGAAAAGTATTTGTTTTGTTTCCAGTTTTTTGCTAATATAAGTAAAATTGTTCTGCACTGAAGATTCCATATGAATGTAAGGTTTTATTTCTTTATTCCTTAAAAAAAATGCCTAAGCGTGTGATTGTTGATTTATACAGCAAGTGCCTATTCATTTTTTAATTGTGTTATGTTAGTCACCATCCAATACATCATTAGTTTTTGATATTGTGTTCCAAGATTCATTGTTTATGTATAACACCCAGTGCTCCAGGCAATATGTGCCCCCTTTAATACCCACCACCAGACTCACTATATTCATTTTTACAAGAAAATGTCACATTATTGAATAGAATGGCTGTACCATTTTTATATTCTTACCAGCAATGTTAGAAATCCAGTTTCTTCATGTTCTCAGCACCACTGGGATATATTTTGTTTAATTTTTAATTTTAGTCATTTTAAAAGATGTGTAGTGATACCTCATTGTGGGTTTCTTTAGGTTTCTCCCATTTGTGGACATTACAGTATCTTGAATCTGTAGAGTTTTGCATTTTACCAATATCTCATCTATATGTAAATTTTTTTAGCTCCATACTCCTTGTAATTTCTCTCAGGACTCTGATAAAAATGATGGATTATTTGTATATTGTCTACACATTCCAGGTCTCTGTTTCTTCTTGTGTCTGTTTTCTCATATATTTCTTGATTAGATAATTTCTATCGATTTATCTTTGTTTGGTTTCCTTCTTCCGTCATCTTCAATTTAGCATGCACTGAGATCATCAAGTAACTTTTCTATTTCAGTTATTATAATTTCTAGTTCTGTAATTTTCTTTTGGTTATTTGTAAAATATATTTGTCTCCTAAAATTTTCCATTATTCTTTGTTTCAGGAGTTTCTATAATTGCTCATTGAATCTTTTTTTATCATTGCAGCTTTACCATCCATGCAAGATACTTCCAACAGTTGTGTCATCTCAGTATTGGTTTCTGACAATTGTCCACTGTCATTCAGGTGGTGATTGTCTTTGATCTTGACATGATGAGTGAATTTTTTTATTTTATTCTGGACACATTGGATATTACATGTGAGACCATAGATCTTATCTATTCTTCCATATTAGCTGACAGTCATGGGGTTTATATATAGCAAGTGTTTCCAGGGTGGGAGTGGATATAAATTCCCTGTTGGTCACTGGTAGAAATGGAATGTTACTGCCACATTGGCGACTAGCAGAAGTCTAATTCAGCTTGCCCCTCTGCCCCAGTGATACTTTCCTGGAGAAAGCAGAACATGGTCTCACATCTCCTCACATCTCCTCACTCTGTATAGGGATGAAAGCTTAGCTAGAACCCACAGATGCCTGGGTGGAATGAAAACAGAATGCCACCTAACACAGCCTTGCACTGCCTCCTTTTGCCTCATGCTGCCAGCTAGGAGTGGAAGCTTAGTTATTCTCTAAGGCTGAAACTATTAGGAGGTTGGGGAAAATCATTGTTACTTGTCCTAGAGTAAGGCAGGTGTTATCCTAAAGCTCTTCTGTTCTGGTAGGCCATAGTTTTCCTCATAGTTTTTCTAAACAAATTCAGCTAAGTTGTAGAATATGAGATCAACATACAAATAGTTTTATCCTACATACAAGCAATGAGCTTTCCAAAAATGAGACTAAGAAACAATTCCATTAACAATAGTTCCTAAAAGAATAAAAAGGTTAGGAATAAATTTAACCAAGGAGGGCAAAGGTTTTGTACAGTTAAAGGTATACATATATATATACATATATGTATATACACATATATATATATACATGTATATATGCATATATTATATACAAATATGTATATATGTATATGTATATACGTGTATATACATATATGTATATAATATATATATACTCAAATTTTTCTTCTCTTTGTACCAATATACATTTTCATTGTTGGGGTGTCTATATTATATTCATTTAAATCCATTTTTTTTAAAAAAATTGGTCTTGCTTTTATTTAACAACATTTATTTAAATCCAGTGTATTTGTTTTCAGAATAAAATATACTCTATAGGATTTTGTTTATTAATAATAATTTATTCCTATTGTCATCTATAAACACTGAAAAAAAATCCCAATTTATTTATTTGGATATCTCTACCTGTTCAGGATTTTTTAATTTGTAGGCACTGCATAGTGTATTTTTCTAAGGAGGTAATTTTTTTTGTACAAAAGAATGCTAAAAATTACAAAAAAAAAATGGAAAAAAACATTCCCCCATAAATGTTACTTGAGAATTAAGGATTTCTTTCTTATACTTTCACATTACTTATAATAAAATATATTATATTTTGATCTTCCATCTAACTGAGGATCCATTCTCTAATATAAGAATCTATTCTCTAATTAAGATAAGCAAGTCCTTTATACGACCATAAGTCACTCATGACTTCCTTTGCAAAAATACTCAATAAGGAGAAAGGTCTTATTATTTAAAATTCTTCTTTATATAGAGCTCAAATATGACTCTTTACAGCTTCAACCAGTTATTTCTAATCCTAACAGTTGGTTGAGATAAGTTATCAAATGATGGATGACAACTTATCAAAGTAATCAAATATTTTACAAGTAACTCAAGTGTTGTAGATTTCCCTGTTAAACATTATTATACTGTTAATTTTAGAGACATGTTTCCAGAACCTTTACAGTTTTGGAAATAATATACTTGATGAGTTGCAGTTTGTCAAAATCTCTCTTAAATATGTTGATTAGAAGTAAGTGTGAAAAAGTGAGAAATAAACAATAAAGTGAGACCATCACATCTCTCACCTCCAATTCTGTTTTTATAATAAGAAGGTCAGATTCCACTTATCTCTGTTATAATCACCACTTAGGAACCATGTCAAAATCAGTGAGAGTAGTGAACCCTTAAGATACCAGGACTTTACATATTTTCTAACTTACCATGATTATGATGGTCCATCCACAGAAAAATAATGATGAAGATGCCTAGGCGTAGGAGAGCATTGGTGATTATTAGATCCTCAAGGTGGAATTCTGAAAAATGAATGCCAGAGAATTTCCTTAGTAATATCCAGACCAACCTTATTACTGTATTTGCCATAGAAGTTTTATTCTATGCTTCCAACAACTTATAGGTATTTGACCAAGTTTCAATTTTCAAAGATAAACCTGAGGGATCCCATTACTCTTTAACACTCTATGATATATATATAGAGATATATATACACATATATATATATCTATATATATACCACATCCTCTTTATCCATTCATCTGTTGATGGACATCTAGGTTCTTTCCGTAGTTTGGCTATTGTGGACATTGCTTCTGTAAACATTCAGGTGCATGTGCCCCTTCGGATCACTACATTTTTATTGGTGTATAGTCTATAGCTGTTTTTCACAACAATAACAAAGATGAGGAGCTGCAATTAAGATGGTTTGTAGTGCAGTCATGCAATTATAACAACATCATTTGAGCAGCTTGACTATTGCAGCACAGCCACAGTTTATTTTGTCTTTGTTTTCTTACCAGGGAATATCAGTCATGACAAAACAAAAAGAACAAAGTAGATTTTGAATAAAAAAAATCTTAAGTTATATTGGAGTGAGGATTCTTTTCTTACTGAATTATATGTATTCATTATGCAATGACACTATAGCAGTTCTAAAAGAAAACAACAGAGAGGGAAGATAATGACAGACTAGGAGGACCCTAGGCTTACTCCCACCTATGAACACAATTAGGTAACTATCAGATCATGTTAAATACCCCAGAAGCTGGCCTGAGCAGAACAAGATTAACAACTAAAGGTAGAGAAGAGACCACACTGAAGAAATTAGGAAGCACAGAGATATGGTTTAGCTGGGAAATGGTTCCTGAAAGCTATGGAGGGAAGGGAGCTCTGGTTGTGGAGAAGGATGAAAGAGAGAAGAGCACACAGGGGAATGAACAAGCAGAATTTTCCTCATAGCCATTGGCTTAGAAAGTGAAACATTTCCATTCCAAGTGGCTAAATTTCAACCAGAGGGGATTAACCTGAAGTTTTAAATGTCAGAGGGCTTGACTCCAGGAAGCCCTGGAAACATTGAAACTGCTCTTGGAAAGAAGGCAAAGAGTCCATGGACATGTAGCATGGAAACAGTGATCTGAAGAGTACCTGAGGTACACAAGGAGAAATTATTTGTTCTTCACAGAGTATGCCCCAGAGAGGCATAGTTCACAGAGACACCTCTCCCAGAACAAAGGAACTGACTGGCATCATTTCCCATTCCCATTCCTCAGCAGAAGCACACGTTCACCTGTGGGAACTGGCACAATGCCAACACTGGCTGCCTAACTTGCATGAACCAAGACACATGCCCCCTGCACTCTGGTGGAACTTCCCTTCTAGGTCAAGCTGGCCTTAGTCCCAGGATAACAGGTCACTCCCCCTAGATAGCACAACACTTGTCCACATGTCTCCCAACCCAAAAGAAGTTTGCGGAGCCTCAGTTCTGGTGGAGGTGGTAACAGGTCTAATTTCACTAACAGATCACAACACACCTAGCTAAAATTCACCACATTCAGGCTAGGGACAAAATGGTGCCTACTGCTGGCAAAGAGAGCCTGCGAAGACTACTGACTGAAGGATAGAGCAGTCAGAGCAGAACTGTAGAGCATATGCAGCACACACTGGAGACAAATCCTGAAACACCAGGCCCAGGACATTACATGACAAGGAAGAAGAAGGCAGAGACTTAAGCAAAATAAGAAGACAGAGGAATTTTTCCCAAATGAAAGAATAAGATAAGGCCATAGCCAGAGATCTAAGTGAAACAGGTATAAGTATCACGTCTGATGGAGAATTTAAAGCAATGATCATAAAGATACTGACTGGACTTGAAACAAGAGTAGAAGACTTTGGGAAGGAAAACAGCAGCAGAATGGAAGGACCATAGGCTTAATTCATTCCACAAACATAACTAGATAATTATCAAATCATCCTAAATATCCAAGAAATCAACCTGAAGACTGACAGAGCTAACTAAAGGGAGAAAAGAAGCCACAATGAAAAAGTACAAGGTGCAGAGACATGGTTTATGTGAGAAATGAATAGCAGGTGCTGTGGAGGAGAGGGAGCCATGGTCATGGAGAAAGGGGAAAAAAAGAAAAAGAAAAAGAAAAAAAACCCTTTCAAATTGACCTTACAAGAAAAGCACTACTCTGGTATCAAAACCAGAAAGACACTACATAAAAAGAAAACTAGAAGCCCATATCTCTAATGAACATGGACACAAAAATCCTCAACAAACTCGTAGCAAACTGAATCCAATAATGTTAAAAAATTATTCATCATGATTAAGTGGGATTTGTTCCATTAATGCAAAAGTGATTCAATATTTGCAAATAAATCAACATGATACATCAAATTAACTAGACAAAGAATAAAAATCATATGAGCATCTCAAAAGATTTAAGATAAAGCATTTGTCAAAGTACAATATCCACTCATGACAAAACTCTCAACAAAGTAAGTGTAAAGGGAATATACCTCAACATAATAAAGGCCATATATGAAAAACTAACAGCTGTCATCATACTCAATGGTGGAAAAACTGAGAGCTTTTTCCCTCTAAGATCAAGTAGAACAAGGATGTCCACTCTCACTCTTTTTATTCAACATGGTACTGGAAGTCCTAAGCACAACAATCAATCAAGAAAAAGAAATAAAAGGCATCCAAATTGATAAGGAAGAAGTAAAACTTTCACCAATTGCAGATCACTTAATATTATATAGAGAGAACCCTAAAGACTCCACTATAAAACTTCATTGATTGATCAGTTAATTCAGTAACATCACAGGACACAAAATCAAGGTGCAGAATTTTGTTGCATTTCTATATACTAAAAATAAGTAGCAGAAAAAATAAATTAAGAAAACCATCTCATTTACAATTTAACCTAAATAATAAAATACCTAGGAATAAATTTAATCAAGGAAAAAAAAACCTATACTCCAAAAACTATAGATCACTGATAAAAGAATTAAAGATGACACCAAGGGAAAAAAACATTTCATGGATTGAAAAAATTAATATTGTTAGGATATCTATAGTATCTAAAGGAATCTACAAATTCTTGAAATCCCTATCAAAATACCAATAACAGGGACGCCTGGGTGGTTCAGTTGGTTAAGCGGCTGCCTTCGGCTCAGGTCATGATCCCAGCGTCCTGGGATCGAGTCCCACATCGGGCTCCTTGCTTGGCGGGGAGCCTGCTTCTCCCTCTGCCTCTGTCTGCCTGAGATTGCACTTTCTCTCTCTCTCTCTCTCTAAAACATAAATAAATAAAATATTTAAAAAAAATACCAATAACATTTTCCACATAACTAGAATAATCCTAAAATTTGTGCAGAACCACAAAAGGCACTCAAAAGCCAAAGCAATCCTGAGAAAGAAGAAAACCAAAGGTATCACAATCCCAGATTTCAAGCTACACTACACAGCTGTAATGATCAAAACACTATGGTACTAGCATAAAAATAGACACATAGATCATTAGAATAGAATAGAAAATCGAGAAATAACCCCAGAATTATATGGCCAATTAATCTTTGACAAAGGAGGAAACAGTATCCAGTGGGAAAAAAGGCAATCTCTTCAACAAATTGTGTTGGGAAAACTGGACAGCTATATGCAAAAGAATGATACAGGATCACTTCCTACACCATACAAAAATAAACTCAAAATGAATTAAGGACCTAAAAGTGAGAGCTGAAACCATGAAAATTCTAAAAGATGGCAGAGGCAAAAATTCTCTGACATTGGCCACAACAGTTTTTTTGAATATATCTCCTGAAGCAAGAAGAATGAAAACAAAAATAAACTATTGGGACTATATCAAAATAAAAATTCATACATTCACACACACATACACATACAAGGGAATCACACACACACACACACACACACACACACACACACACCAAGGGAATACTATTCGGCTATAAAAAAGAATGGATTCTTGCCATTTGCAACAATGTGAATGGAGCCAGAGAGTATAAACTAAGTGAAGTAAGTCATTCAAAGAAAGACAAATACCATAAGATTTCACTAATATGTGGAATAAGAAACAAACAAGGAAAAAGGAGAGACAAATCAAAAAATAACTATAGAGAACAAATAGAAAGTGACCAGAGGGAGTTTCATGGGGGGATAGGTGAGTTAGGTAATGGGGGTTAGAATACACCTATCACAATGAGCACTGAGATAAGTATACAATTATTAAATCACTACATTGTACACCTGAAACTAATATAACACTGTATATTAACTACATTTGAATTAAAATTAAAAGCTTAATACAAATATTTTAAAAAACCAAAAAAAGGCAACCTATTGAGGGGGAGAAGAAATTGCAAATAATATAACTGATAAGTGACTAATGTCCAAAATATACAAAGAATTTATAACCAATTTATGAATTACTGAAAGTGCCATCTGAGACTAATGATACACTATATGTTACCTAATTGAATTTAAACAAAATAAGTTAAAAGAAAAAAGAACTTCTACAACTTAACACCACCCCCCCAAAAAAAATCAATAAAAAATGTTTAGAGGATCTAAACATTTTGCCAAAGAAGACATCCAGATGGCCAACATGTGGAGATGCTCTAGAAGACTAATCATCATGGAAATGCAAGTCAAAACCACATTGAGATATCACCTACACCTGTTACAATGGCTAAAGTCAAAATGAGAAGAAATAACAAGTGTTGACAAGGATATGGAAAAAGAAGCATCCTTGTGCACTGTTGATGGGAATGTAAATTGCTGTAGCCTCTGTAAAACAGTATGGATGTTTCTCAAAAATTAAAAATACAACTACCCTATCATCCAGTAATTTTATGGGATATTTCCACAAAGAAAATGAAAACAGTAATTAGAAAAAATATAGGCAGCCCTATGTTTATTGCAGCATTATTTACAATAGCCTAGATATGGAAGCAACCCAATGTTCATGGATAGATGAATGGGAAAAAATGGGTTATCCATCTATTCTTTATCACTCAGACATAAAAAGGACAAGATCTAGCAAGATCTTGTCTTAAATTTCAAAAGTGATATGGAATTATCACTGAGGAGGAGAATATGACAAATTATATATCCTATCCTGTTATATCTGCCTAAGATTCTAAATATATTAGTCAATAGTAGCAAAAATGCTTTTGTGTAAGATATGGTCTTACATATAAAAGAAGAAAACATAGGAGAAACTTTATACCACTATGTTTCACACAACTTATAGGGGAGAAAAGGAAACAAGTGTTTGGTTTTTTTTAGATATTACAAAGCAGATACAATTTTAAAGTTAACATCAAAGTGGTCCAATGCCATATTCTTGCATGAAGCATTTTTAGAGCACAATATAAATTCTATGAAAGTATAGCTTGAATCATACTTGAATGAATTTTTCCATTCTGTATCTGGATAGTCCCTGATTATGTATTTTTCCAACCATAAAAATTACTCACTTACTCATAGTCTTATTATATACATCGATTTTTAAAGAACTTACTGTGAATCAGAACTATAGTAAGTATAAGTTGGATCTCTTCTCTAATTCAAAAAGCCCCAGTTGGTGCAATTAAAATGTATTCACCATGAATATTAATAGCTTTTTAGAATTCCACAGCAATGTGTTCCTTTAAATAAGCTTTTATTTCATTATTACACAGAATGGCCGGTATGAAAGTTTTGGTTTTTAATTCTATTAGGTCATCTTTCTCAAATTTTAGAATGTAAATATTAAATGCTAATTCCTGGACATCGCTTTGAAATAAATGCTATTCTAATGACATACAGAAAAGGATGGATTGGAGTGAGCTAGGACTTGGGATTGTGGGATTAGAGAGTGAAAAAAAAAAATTAAACTACACAGAAAGCATCTGACCCAGGGACATTACTGATAGAAGAGGAGAAATATAGGGGCAGAGAGACTCTCCAAAATTAGACTGCATGGGCAAAAATGAGAAAAGAGAATCAGATGGAAAAGAAAGGAATATCTAATGAGAGAGGTTAATGAACTGAGAACTCTGGAACCATTTTAACTAGGGAATGAGAAGAAATGAGAATTCAGGTTGACCAGATCTGAGAGAATAACAGATCCAACTCTTAGCTGTTGCACCCTGGTGTCTGCTCTATCTCTGTGGCTCAAATACTTTTCTTAGGGACATTAGACATGTGCCCCCCCCCACACACACACGCACACACACACCCGATAATAGCAATAACAACAGTAAAACTCACTTTTACATGTCTCTTTATTCACACCTGCATTTGTATCTTGAACTGTTTGCTGAGTTGCCATTTGAGGAAGGAGTCCTTTCCAGGTTGGTCACTCGTTTTAAGTTGTGTTGACAGAATTCTGAAATGTCTTTGTGTTCCTTACACAATCACAGAGAAGAGTGATTATACCACTCAGGGCAATATCCTGGGTCAGACAGAAGCCTCAGTCACATGCACCAGTAACATGAAGGTATCTTGATCCTGCTCTCCGTAGCTAGGTGGAATATGGACTTATTCCAGAAATAAGGAGACTCTGGACTCTGGACCTTAAAGATGGTAAAACATATTTCAGTTGTGGTTGTTCATTTACTCACTTGAATACATGCACAATTTTTTCTTGTCTCTGTATAGATCTCCAATGCATTGTTGAATAGAAGTGGTAAGGGTGGATATCCTTTTTGAACTTAGAGGAAAGATTTGAGACTTTTCATCATTTAATATGGTGTTGTTTTCATAAATGGCCTTCATTAGTTTGAAACATTGCCTTATCCCTAGTGTGTTAAATGTTTTCTTTTGTTTAATTAAGAGAAGACATGGGATTTTGTAAAAAATGTTTTTACATCCTTTGAGATGGTAATGTATTTTTTCTCTTCATTCTCTTAATATGGTGTATTATATTGATTGGTTTTTGAATGCTGAACCAACTCTGCATTCTAGGGTAAATCCCACTTTGTTATCATGTAGAATCCTTTTAATATTCTGCGGGATTAAGTTTACTAGAATTTGTTGAGGATTTTTAAATCTGTATTCATAAGGGCTACTGGTCTGTAGTTTTCTGGTGATGTCTTTCTCTGCCTTTGGTATCTGGCATCATAGATTAAGTTAAAAAGTGTTCCCTCCTGTTTTTTGTGAATTATTAGTATTATTTTTTTTTCTTCAAAACTTTGGTAGAATTAGCTAGCAAAACCATCTGGGCTGGGGTTTTTTATAGTTTTTTTTAAAATACTAAATCTATTATTATAGGTGTATCCATATGTTCTATTTCTTCCCGAGTCACTTTAGTGTTTCTTTTTTAAAAATTATTTATTTATTTATTTATCTTTAAGCTTTTTTATTTAAACATATAATATAACCCTCCCACCCTCTCCCAACTCCCCTGCACCCCCCTCAGTTTGTTTTATGACATTAAGAGTCTCTTTTGGTTTGTCTCCCTCCCGATCCCATCTTGTTTCATTTTTTCTTTTCCTACCACCTTAACCCCCACCCCCATTGCTTCTCCATTTCCTCATATCAGGGAGATCATGTGATAGTTGTCTTTCTCTGCTTGACTTATTTCGCTAAACATAATACGCTCTAGTTCCATCCATGTCATCGCAAATGTAAGATTTCATTTCTTTTGATGGCTGCATAGTATTCCATTGTATATATATATACCACCTCTTCTTTATCCATTCATCTGTTGATGGACATCTAGGCTCTTTCCATAACTTGGCTATTGTGGACATTGCTGCTATAAACATTCGGGTACACATGCCCATTCAGATCACTACGTTTGTATCTTTAGGGTAAATACCCAACAGTGCAATTGCTGGGTCATAAGGTAGCTCCATTTTCAATTTTATGAGGAACCTCCATGCTGTTTTCCAGAGTGGTTCCACCAGCTTGCATTCCCACCAACAGTGTAGGAGGGTTCCCCTTTCTCCACATCCTCGCCAGCATCTATCATTTCCTGACTTGTTCATTTTAGCCATTCTGACTGGTGTGAGGTGGTATCGCATTGTGGTTTTGATTTGTATTTCCCTGATGCCCAGTGATGTGGAGCACCTCTTCATGTGTCTGTTCGCCACCTGGATGTCTTCTTTGCAGAAATGTCTGTTCATGTCTTCTGCCTATTTCTTGATTGGAATATGTGTTCTTTGGGTGTTCAGTTTGATAAGTTCTATATAGATTTTGGATACTAGGCCTTTATCTGATATGTCGTTTGCAAATATCTTCTCCCATTCTGTCAGTTGTCTTTTGGTTTTGTTGACTGTTTCCTTTGCTGTGCAAAAGCTTTTGATCTTGATGAAGTCCCAATAGTTCATTTTTTCCCTTGCTTCCCTTGCCTTTGGCATTGTTCCTATGAAGAAGTTGCTGTGGCTGAGGTCGAAGAGGTTGCTGCCTGTGTTCTCCTCAAGGATTTTGATGGATTCCTTTCTCACATTGAGGTCCTTCATCCATTTTGAGTCTATTTTCGTGTGTGGTGTAAGGAAATGGTCCAATTTCATTGTTCTGCACGCTGCTGTCCAATTTTCCCAACACCATTTGTTGAAGAGGCTGTCTTTTTTCCATTGGATATTCTTTCTTGCTTTATCAAAGATTAGTTGACCATAGAGTTGAGGGTCTATTTCTGGGCTCTCTATTCTGTTCCATTGATCTACGTGTCTGTTTTTGTGCCAGTACCACACTGTCTTGATGATGACAGCTTTGTAATAGAGCTTGAAGTCTGGGATTGTGATGCCACCAACTTTGGCTTTCTTTTTCAATATTCCTTTGGCTATTCGAGGTCTTTTCTGGTTCCATATAAATTTTAGGATTATTTGTTCCATTTCTTTGAAAAAATTGGATGGGATTTTGATAGGCATTGCATTAAATGTGTAGA
>RCUC01118594.1:0-24802 GCA_003697995.1 Taxidea taxus jeffersonii
GTCTGAGTGAGACTCCCCAGAACCTAGCAGCAGGAGGTACTGATCTATCCAGGTGACTTGTCCCCTCTGTGAGTTCTGTGGGTGTGAGCCTGTGGGTGAGTTCATTGAAAGGAAGGACCTTGGGGTGGGTGTATCCTGATGCTCTGCCTCTTCCTGAAACTCCACAGGCCTTGACATAGGTCCCTGTAGTGTGCTGATTGAGACTTCTCGGGAATTAGGTGGGGTATACAGATCTGTAAGTTTTGGGTTAGAACCTGGGTGAGGCAGAAACCTGTGCTGATTTGTGATCTTAAAGCAGGAAGGCAGTTAAGTGTCATCCATAACTCTTTTTGGTCCTAATGACCACATAGAATGTGACCTTGAGAAGCATTTTGAGTAAGGGCTCTGGGGGCACAAAGCACTGTGACTGATTAATGTTGTCTGCCAAGGGAGAATCTGCAGCTGCACAAAGATAAAATCACTACATATTCTATTAGTAAAAATTTCTCTTGGAAGTTATTGCTCTGTTAGGCTTGGTTTTAATAGAAAACTCCTAATGACAGTAACTTACACAAGAAAGACATGTGTTTTTTCTTGCACATAAAAATCTGGGGGAAGTCTCAGGTGGGTGTGGTGCCCTAGGGTCTCAGGGATTCAGGCTCCTTGCATCTTGGGTAGTCTTGATCTTAGAGTTCAAGGTGGCACCTTCTGTGTCCCAGGCAGCAAGAATGGAAAGCAGGGTTATGAAAGGATAATTTTTTGAAAAGGTAAAATCATGCCTGTCACACAAATGTAAAATAGACACTTTGTAAATAATGAGGGAACTTATAAGATGTTATGGCTTATTCAAAGGAGAGCTACCTACACATAAAGGCCACCAAGAATACTGAAATGAACCTACAGTTAGATGGAGAATTGATCAGTATTTGCTGCAATCTCAACTTCATCTCCGTTGGACCAAGTTTGCATTTTTTCCCAAAGATTTTATTTATTTGAGAGAGAGAGAGCATGAATTGGGGGAGAAGCAGAGGGAGAGGGAGAGAGAGAATCTCAAGCAGAGTCCATACCGAGCATACAGCCCAACACAGGGCTCGATCCCAGGATGCTGAGTTCATGACCTGGGCTGCAACCAAGAGTCGGATGCTTAACCAACTGAGCCACCCAGGCACCCACAAGCCTGCATTTTTATGCACAGGGCTCTTTTACATTATGAATGCTATTCTGCCACTGCCAGGGTTGGAAGATAGCTCAAAGACAACCAAAGTCTAATAGAACACAGAAGTGTGCTCTAGACAGGACACCAGTAATTATTTTGGTCCATTTCATAATTTTTCCTAACAAGTTAAAGATGAAGCAAGTAAAGGGAGTACATCTGCTTTCTCTTAAGGAAAGTTCCTAGAAATTGCCACATATGCATTTGCTTACATCCTTTGACCAGAATTTGGTCACATGGCCCCACCTAGTTGTAAGGGAAGTTGGGAAGTGCAACCTTCATAAACTTCTCTTGTGTGGGTGAAGGGGAACACTGGACACTGAGGAAAACCAGCAGCCTCTGCGTCTGCTCTTATTTGTAGATTTGCAGCATTGTTCTTTTTTTTTTTTTTAAAGATTTTATTTATTTATTTGTTAGAGAGAGAGAGAGAGCGAGCACAGGCAGACAGAGTGGCAGGCAGAGGCAGAGGGAGAAGCAGGCTCCCCGCCAAGCAAGGAGCCCGATGTGGGACTCGATCCCAGGACGCTGGGATCATGACCCGAGCCGAAGGCAGCCGCTCAACCAACTGAGCCACCCAGGCGTCCCTGCAGCATTGTTCTTGACAGCAAACAGAGGCAAATAAAGGTCCATCTGATAATCTATGCTACATCCATACAGTGGAATATTATGCAGCCATTAAAAAGAGGCAGCTATAGGAGCACTGATGTAGATATCTCCAAGACAGTTTGTTCAGTGAGAAAACACAGGAAAAGGAGTGTGTATAACAGACCATCATCTGAGTTGGGAAAAACATGTGAAGAAGTCCATAAATTTATAGTTTCTCATGGAAAGAAACAAGAGAAAGGAGTAGAAGTTTCTATGTGACAGGGCAGAAGAGGATGCTGAGTTTTCATTACAAGGATTGTTTTTTGGTACTTTGTGAATCTGTACTATATTCATGTATGATCTTTTGTCAGTAAAATAAAGGAAAAGTCACCATCATGTATGGCTCAAAGGAATACTAGAGTAGGTCTGAGGCTGGGGAGGGGGCAAGGTCTCTAAACGGTTACTACAGTTTTCCCAAGTATCAGAAGAAGTGGAAGGCTTAAAGAAGAAAATGATAGACTACCCTGGAATAAAAACACAGGCTATTTATTGCATGTCCTTTTGTGGTTCTTGAATTTTGAGCTGCTTGGATTTCATATTTTTTAAAGCCTTAGTGCTATTTAAGAATATTATTTTTTTTTTACCTTTGGATCCCCATCAGTACTTATTATAATCAAAATATTTAATGAAAATTAAAATTATGCTATCTGTGATGATTCACACAACTGCATAGTCTCTCCTGCATATAAGTATCTCCGTATCTCTCTCCGTATCTGTTGTCTGTGTCCATATCCCTATGTTCCTGTCTATAGGATTCCACTACAGAGCAAATCTCTTGGTACTATTTATAGTCATCTCTTCTCAAGTTGGGAGGGAAAGTGAACCAAGAGTTAAGAAGCCTGGGTTTTCACCTCAGCCCTGATAAGACACGTGAATTTGAGTGTCACTCCGCCTCCCTAAAAGAGGCTTATGTGCACTGTTCTACTTACCTTACAGGAACATTGTCAGGATTCGGGATGGGTGGGGAGGTGATCTGTCAGCGCTTGTGAAACTATAAGGCATTATTCAAATGCAAAGGATTGGGATTACCCACGGAGAGAGAAAGTACAGAACTCAGATCTCTCCTACAGGAAATTCTATCCTGGGCAGCAGACAGGCTGTTTGAAACCTGAAAGCTGAAGGCTGAACTGTGGCGCTGGCTGCCAGGAAAACCAGTGTTCACGGCATGCCCGGGTTGGCAGGGGGAGGCAGCGGAGTGTGATGGTGAAGAACAAGGACTCCCTGACCCGACTCCTCAGGCTGCTCACCTAGCCTCTCTGTGCCTCGGTGACCTCTTCTGTCCTGGGCGGGTAATAATATTAGTAGTTGCCTCATAGACTTGTTTTGATGATTAAACGAGGTCATAGGTGTAGAAGAGTTCTAACGAGAGTGCCTGGCGTGTATTACGTGTGGTGACACGATACCTCGGGAGGTGGTGATAATGAAAAGCAGGTTGATTTGAGAGGCATGCAGGGAACAGGGCTGGGGGCTCAGGGTGGTGGCCTCATGGTGGGAGTGGCAGTGGCAGGGGCAGGGGACGGGGGCAGAAGAGAAGCAGAGGTACCGATCCTGTTGCTGGCTGCTCTTGTGTCCTTGTGCCGTCTCGTGGTGGAGGGGCGCCTGTGTATCCGCGCACACCAGCAACATAGTGGTTACACCCAGTGAATATTTCAATATCAAGTGAGCTGATCGAAGTTCCGAAGCCTTGGCAGGTTAACAAATACCTTAAGAAGAGTCTTTAGCTTGGTTGCAAAACACCCACGGTAGGCCATTTGAAGAACATAGCTATTGGAGATTCCACTTCTGGGGTTTCCTGACCTTGTGAGCAGCCTGGAATGAGGCTTGTTTGGGATGGAGTTAATAAGATTTTGGCATCCAGTCCCAGGCTGCAAAACTTCGGGGAATTTGGCATTATCTCATCCAGTGTGCTAATCACCAGCCGGGAAGCCATTGCGCCTTCCTGAGGCACTTATCTAAGGCCGTTCGGGAGCCCAGCTGTCTCTGAGGTCCTGGGACAGGCTGGAAGCCTCCTCCCCGCCTGCCCCTTGCTGGCCAGCCCTGGGTCATTTTTGAAAAAAGTCCTTAAAGTGACCCTTTGGCTGCACTGGCAGGAAGGGGCTGGTGGCGTTAATGGCTGGGAGCAGATGGCGTGAAACAGACTCAGGTGCTCATGACAAGTCTTATTCCTAAGTAGAGAGGAGAGGGAGGGACAGCCTTGTCCTCCCCTTGCTTCCCAGCTGTGTGGCCAGCCCTCTGCTGAACGCATGTGAGGACAAGAAGGGACCTCAGCGACCATCTCTACACTTTCACAAGTGAGAAATTTGGGGCTCAGAGATATGCCAGGAGGGCACCTGGAGACATGGGCCCAGCCAGACCCAGCGCTCAGGCCTTCAAAGTCCTGGTCCCGTGGCCAAGCAGTATGTTACCGGAAAAGCAAGCAGAGTGGGGTCCAAATCGTGCCCATCATGAGTTTTCCTCTGTAAAATGGGAATAACCCTGTAGGGTGTATGTCAGGAATTATTGAGATGACATAAAGTGCCTAATGTGGCCCATGGAGCACGTGTTCCAGAATGTCTGCCTTGGTTCTCTGCAGTTAGGTCGTAAGTACAGCTGAGCTTATCCGGATGTTTGTGGAACCTAAACCATCACGTCAGGAGCCCTACAGTAAACTCAAAAATGAGAATTGTCTATGTGGGTCTAACATGAATCATATAAACTGACCCTTCTCAGGAAACTGAGCCCCTTTGGTGGATAGGATAATCAGAAAAGTCTCCTTTGCACTCCATTGCCCCAGGAGATTGATTCAGAGAAAAAATTGAGACCGGGGAGGTTGGAGTGGTGCAGAGAGTAACTGCTCCCCAGCCATAGTGATGAGGCCTGTGGTGGCTGGGGGGCCTGAGCATGACTCCGGGGCCAGGTTGAGAAGAATCTAGAAGCTAGAGCTGGAGACTAAAAGTGGCAAACTTGATGGCTTTGCGCATATTCCGTCTACCAGAAATGTGGAGCCATTTTCCCACAGGGACCACAGACCTGAGTAACTGTCCCCTGGCCCTGCAGCTGAGGGCTGTCCGATGACTCCACAGAAGCGCTCCCTGAGTGTGAGGCAGAGATTTCCAGGCTGCAGCTGGAGCTCTGAGCCCTGCCTCTGTGCAGATCTCTGCTTTCCTTCCAGGCACCGCTGCTGGAGGCCAAGCTCACTCCTCCTCCAGTGGGATTTTAGGAATCTTTCATGTCAAAGATCCAGAAGGCAAATAAAACCCATGGACAAAACATGGAGTTGCATGTGGAAAGGGGGGATGGAGAATCCCAAGTCACTGCCAGTTTGAAAGGAAACAGGCAGCCCTAGTTCTGGGGTCTGAGCTACTCGAGGGTATGAGCCAGGACTTTTATTCTTTTAGAGACTTTGGGCACATTTGGGAGGTGGCTTAGGCGCCAAGAATATTTAGTGCCACAGAGTTGCCAACATATCCTAGCCCCAGACAATGTCTTCTAGAGGCACGTTAGACTCTCTGGAGAGGGCGGGGCGCCAGGCGTTGGTAGCACCTCAGCCACTGGTAGTGCTTATTGGGAAGGGCCCTTAGGAAGAGAAGAGATCCACGAAGGGGTCTCGGGGACGCCATCCCATGTCCCAGGCTTGGAGGCTGTGGTGGTGCGAATTCTCCAAAAACAGACCAACATGGCCTTGGGTTGGGTGCTCAGTTACTTTCAGCTCTACAGCTCCTCGTTTGAAATGGCTCCAGCTGTGCTTGTTTAGAGCAAAGTATGAGAGACCCCTGCTCCCCGTTTCACATAATCCAGCATCCCCTAGCCCCACGGGAGCATTCCCTGGTGATAAAATTTAGTTCCTAAGCCAGAACCTCATTACCATTAAGAAGGCACTAATCTCCTAAGAGGATTATGTAGGAAATTTGATACAGCCATTTCCCCTTTCTTTCTTCGCTCTTTTTGATGGTTCAGGGTCAAGAATCTGATTCATTCATTCATTCATTCATTCATTCATTTTACAATCCAAAGCAAGAAGTGCATTTGGTAAAATGCTGGTTCCAGAGCCAAAAGAAACGTGGGTGTTCTTTGAGCTGTGACCATAGTGGGCAGGGCAGGCTTCAGAGGGTTAGGAATCCGCCCTTCTCCGCAGCTCAGGCGGTGCCTTCCTCGACTTCTCTGGCGGATCCTGCTTCTCCTTTGACCTTGTCTTATAGACTCCTGTTCTGATGGGGCATTTCATCCTCCCCCTTCAGCTTTCCAACCCCCGGATACCATGTCTTTTTCTTCCCGGGTTCCCTCCATTTGTAGGGTCCCACCCATGGTTAGTGACTTCGGAGTCTCAATTTATCATCTGATAAATGGGAGCGATAGGATCCACCCCAGCTGTCCAGAGCCGGCACCAGGATGATGGGTGTGAATGCCGGGAAGTGGACCGAGCATGCCGGCGCAGCACTGAACGAATCTGGCTGTGAAGCCAAGGAACATCCCAGGTGTAGATGGGGCTTTCATCAAACCACTTCCTCTGGTGTGTGAGGTGGATGGGAAAGATGCTTCTTGCTTTATATTTGTGTTTATTCATCTGTCCACTTACTCGCACAGCTCCCAAAATCCCTGCTGCTGTGGTTGCCCAGCACTGCATAGATGGAGGTTTGGTGTGGCCTTTCCTAGTGCACAATCTCGGGATTCTGCTTTAAAAGCCCCATTTAGCTCTTCCTTGAGTCTTGGTCTGACTTAAAAAAAAATGCAAGGACAGTTTGTCCTAATATGACCAGGCTGAGTGGTATGTGTTTCTTTATTTTTTTTTTTTAATTTACTTGATAGACAGAGATCACAAGCAGGCAGAGAGGCAGGCAGAGAGGAGGAAGCAGGCTCCCCGCTGAGCAGAAAGCCCGACTCGGGGCTCGATCCCAGGACCCTGAGATCTTGACCCAAGCCGAAGGCAGAGGCTTAACCCACTGAGCCACCCAGGTGCCCCGTGGTATGTGTTTCTTATCCCCTGGACTGCACTGAGGTTTGTACTTTTGGGGGTCTCCTGGCCCTCTGGGACTAAAAAATCGATTCGTTACTTTCCGTGGGGATGAGGCCCAGGTGCCCTTTCTCCAGGCTGGAGAACACAGGTGGAGAACTCGACCCCTCATCACCCTTAACACAGAGAGATGTGCTTCCCCTTCTGTGTCAACTAGGCAGAAGCAATCCAGGGCTGGCCAGACTCCAAACTTCTTGCGAAACTCCTGGCTTTTGTTTGTTTTGTTTTGTTTTGTCTTCAATGAATCTTTCTTTCCTTAGCTTTAAATTCCTGCCTTTTTATTATTGTAATTATTTTTCAAGTGCCAGGACTTTGGTTTTGGAACTCTCTTGTTTTTTTTTCTGCCTGGTCTTCCATAATCCTGCTCCTGTGCCCTGGTGCCTTGCCATGCCACATCGTGCCCTGTACCCCCATATATCAGACTGCCTCTCCCTGCAAGCTGATTGCCACTCTTACCTACCTGGTCTTCCTCTTAACCCTCCATTTCCCTGTCCCTAATTGTTAGAGGGTAAACTGGCCCAAGGTATGAAGGAGGGTGTAGGTTCACTTCCTTTAGACGTGTTGCACTTTTAAACAGAATGTTTTTAAGAATGAAGGCAATCATACTACCTAGTGTTGATGAAGATGTAAGAATTTATTCAAATGGTGCAAGTGAGGTGTACTTGATGAAATCTTTCTGGAGACCAGTAAGGCAAAAAATATCAAGAAATTTATGCCTCTTTCAGTGTATATGTCTTGACCCAGCACTTCCATTTCTAGGTGAGAATGATCATAAATGTATATAAAGGGTGTTCTTTTTAGTGCTGTTTAAAATATTGAAAAGCTGCAAAATATCCCAAATGAGGGTTTGTTGTAGCTATCTAAAAATAGTCATATTAGACAATTGATTAAAACTTAACTCATCAGGGGGCTCCTGGATGGCATAGTAGGTTAAGCATCCAACTCTTGATTTTATTTTTAATTTTTATTTTTTAAAATATTTTATTTATTTATTTGACAGAGAGAGAGAGAGAAAGCACAAGCACGGGGAGCAGCAGAGAGAGAGGGAGAAGCATTCCCCATTGAGCAGGGAACCCAATGCAGGACTCAATCCCAGGACCCTGGGATCATGACCTAAGCTAAAGGCAGACACTTAACCTACTGAGCTGTCCAGGCACCCCTAACTCTTGATTTTAGCTCAGGTCATGATCTCAGGGTCATGAGGTGGAACCCTATATTGGGCTCAAAGCTGAGCATGGAACCTGCTTGAGATTCTCTCTCTCTCCCTCTTCCCTTCCCTCTGCCTCTCCCCACCAAAAGACAATAATAAAAATAAAAAATAAAATAAAACACTAAAAAAACTTAGCTCATCAATACAATGAAAGATTATGCAGTTATGGTAATAGAAAAACAAAGTGAATACAATGCAAAGATTTTCAAAATATATTAACAAAATCCGCTGGTCATATCATTATGTTTGCTTTTGTGTTGTAATGGTCTCATGGACTCTACTGGGATTTGAACCCAGGCATTGCCATTTACAAGCTGTGTGACCTCAGACATGTTTCTTAACTTCTCCGTGTTTCAGATTCCTTACCTGTAAAATGAAGCATAAACAGTATCAACTCAGGGGTTATTGATATGATTAAATGATCAAAAACATGTAAAGTGTTTACACTGTACTTGGCACATAAGTATTTAATATAGTTAGCTCCTATTTTTTTAAAAGACTTTATTTGTTTATTTATTAAAGAGAGAGCAGGGGAGGGGAGCAACAGAGGGAGAGGGGAGTCCTATGCAGGGTTTGATCTCACGACCCCAAACTCATGACCTGAGCCAAAATCAAGAGTCGGAGCCCAACTGACTGAGCCACCCAGGAGCCCCTACAGCTAACTACTGATGTTGTTAAAAATTGTATACACACACACACACACACACACACATATGTATACACACACAGATATGAAAAATTGGAAGGAATACATTGCAACTGTCTTTGGATAGTGCGATTATGGTGGGTTTTTTTGCAATTTTGTTTCTCTTCTACAATTACTCCTATGAAATTTGAAATAATAGTATTACTAAAACTCCATGGGGGTATAGAAAGTGGTGGTGGGGAGGAGATTACTTTATGAGGAAATTACTGAAATGACAGACTGTCTGCAGAGTGTGTGGGGGGTGGGGGGTGGTTTGGGTAGGTACCTGCCCCAGGGGAAGGCCCGTACCTCTGTCTTGGACCCTTCTACACCACCAGCTGCAACCCATCCTTCTCAGTGTGGCAGTGGCTAATTTCTTATGGGCATTGCAGTTTACATGCGATAGGACTTTGCAGTCTTCCAGGTACCATCTTTGAAATATCTTCTCTTGTAAGATCCTCAGATAACCCTCAGATTCTGCCAACAATGAGGCCCAAGTAGGTTTAGTGGCCTGACAGCACCCCGGAGTCTTGTCTGCTAAGGCGAGCATAGTGCTCTCTCTTCTGTCTGCAGAGAGCCAGGAGGAAGAAGGGGCGGCCATCTCACTGCCTTCTCTCGGGGTTCTGGGCAAGCAAGAGGCAGGGTTTTATCCAGCTGTGCTAGGAACCAGACGGTGCTCAGCCTCTCTGGAATTTCTCCTTTTTAAGCCTGGAGTCGTGCAGAGTTTAAATCAGTTTGGTCTTGGGAGTACAACTGGAGAAAAGAAGGTGACACATTTATGATTTGGTGACCTACTCCCTTTTGGGGCAGGAGGAATTTCACAATCATTTTGCATAATCAGTCAGCCCAGAAGGTACAATTTAGTATCTGTCACATAGAAATTTAAGTTCTGCTTTTCTTTTTTGGCATTCGTGGGACATGTTTTTGTTACATCAAAGTGTTCGTTCCAAATATTTGGGATTCGAGGCGTAAACAAAAATCAGTCCCGCGACTTGTAGATTTCTATCTCTTTGGCTTCAGAAGATGGGAGAGACGCGCTGCCCCACACCCCCTTTCTGGATTTGAAAGTTGACTTTCATCTGAGCCCTAAGGATAACATTTATGAGATCAATACTTCACCGGAAGTTTTAGCAAAGAAAGAATAAACTACCCTGGGTCTCAGTCATCATAACAGATGTTTGCTTAGGAAAGAGAGGACCCTGGTGGGCAGGTCTCAGAAACTATATTATTAAATGAGAACATCTAAAGGGCTCCTCTTATACGCTGGGATTCTGCTCTCTACGCTGCTTTCATCCTCAGTTTTTCCCATCTGCCTTATCTCCTTCCCAGACCAGGCTCTTTGAGCTGACAGTTTGAATTCAGAAGAAAAGACGCAAGGAGCCTCTGGCTTTGGTGGAGAATGACCGCTGCAGTTTTCCTGTGAGGAGGGGGGATCTGTTTTTGATCTTTCCACTGTCTTGCTTTCTCTTTTGCCCTGCTTCAGCACTCCCGGTGCTTGTTTCCAAAACATGTGCAGGGATGAAACTTACATAAACATTCCTGAGTTTGCCACCAAGCGGATACAGCAGTTGGCCAGAATCTGGGGTATTGGCTGAGAGGAGAGAAAGCAAGTGAGAACCATTCCCCACGATGCCCCGAAAGCTTGGATGGATATTTAATATTTGAAATGTTGGGGGCAAAGAGTATAGTCTTCTGTGACAGGAGGCCCTGTGTGAGGAGTGAGGCATTTGCTTTCCTGCCTAAGTAAAGCAAAGACAGGAGGTAATAATAACCGTAATGATGATGATGGTTATAATACCTATTTACTTCTTTGGGCATGATTTCTATGCATTATATATACATGAACAATGACCCAAGGAGAGAGGTATTGTATTTGCAATTTGTAGATTGAGACTGAGGCACGAAGGGAGTAATTGACTTGCCCTGGGTCACGTGGCTTGAAGTAGAGCTGGAGCCCAGGAAGCCTGGGTCCTAAGGCCACCTTGTGCACACGTGGTAGGCTTTTCCTCTTGACCGATGAACTCACCTGGCCCAGTCAGGGAGAACACTGCTCTTATGAATCAAGGTCTGTAGTGTGGATGCAAGAGGACACGTTGTCCCTGCTTGTTAAGTGCTGTGGAGCTGAGTGGCTGGTCTCTTCCTCCAAGTCTGTGGTTTCAGGGACGATTCTTTTCTTCCAGCTTGCTCTCTGCCAGGCTGGCTGGCTGACTTGTTAGTGTGTGGTTTTTCATGTTCCTGAGCTGGAGGCAAGAGTCCAGGTGATGGAAAGGCAGCGCACACATAGTCCAGATGGGGCATGGGCCGTGGGAGGTTGGAAGGTGGGGGCCAGATCTGGATGACACCATATGGCAAGCTGGTCCATGAAATTGTTCACCTCGGAGCCACAAGAGCCACCAACTTAATGCTTTGAAATCCACGGCGGTGCGCTGGGAAGTGTAGAATGTAATGCAAGTCATAATTCATTTTTCTAATAAAGCTCCAGACATAGCTCTCTGGGTAAATGAAGAACAATGGTGAGACTGCCGGGAAGCAGCAACACAAGGAAATAATTGCGCCAAGATGGGCTGGAGCCATGCCCCTGCACAGCCCAGTGCCTTCCTAATGTATGGATCAGGACTGGCTGTTTCTTTGCAAAGTAATAGTGAGTTTAGCAGGGGTTGGAAGTGATCACTGGTCTGGAGAAAGCCCATGGAACTTGGATGCCGCACTTTCACAGGACTGGATGAGCTCAGCCAGCAGAATGAAGGAGACTGTTTTAAAGGGGTTGGATCGAAGTAGTGAATCTTCAGTGGGATATTCAAGCTGCATGTAATGGAAACATCATGGAGCTCCAGTTTTTCTTGGCGTTACATCATTTAACAAACAGAAGTCATCGAACACTCCCAGTGCCCAGCGGTGCTCCACATGCTCCTGGTGGGGAAAGGGGCATCTCCGGGGGCCATGCAAGGATGTAGGTGTGGACCTGCCTTTGTGGGGTCCCAAGATTGAGAGGAGGGCAGGTTCCAGATGGAGATAGATCTGAAAGTTGACTTAGATTTTATCTGGAGTTTCGGGGTGTGGGGTTGGAAGGAACAGACTGTCTGCGCTGAGGAAGGGAGGGTGGAGCGAGAAAGGCCTGTGATGGGACGGGGAGAGGGGCAGTGGGATTGCAGGGAGAGGGGAGTATGGCTGAAGCAGAAGGGGTGGGAGAAAGAGCCAGAGATTCCAGCTGGGGCTGAGTTTTAAAGAATGTTAAATGCCAGCAGGAGAAGCTTTGACTTGTGGCAAGAGCAATGACCAGGGAGAGTGTGCAGTGAAGGGTGCCTACCCGTGATCCCCCATTCTGCAGGTGTTTGCTCCTTCTGCCCGGCTTTGCATGCTCCTGAAGGACTCTGGGCAGTAGAGTAGAAAGGGCCTGGTTCACTCAGGGGGCTGGGCCGTGGAGGTGGCGGAATGGGAGCATTTGGGGACGCCGTGGACCATGAGGTGTGAATATACATCACTCACCGAATGTGCTGCATCATCAGGGGTTAACGCTCTCTTAAGACTTCTATTTTCTGTCTTAGGAGGGCTTGCTTTTTAACCTTCTCTCTCTGTATGGAGAGTTGCTTCTTAGCTTTTTATTTTGGCAGTGATTCCCTTCCACAAAACATAAGCTCACATTAATAATTACCCTTATTCCTATAAGAGGTCCTGTGATTGATGTGTAATAGCCCAAACGTAATGTTCCACCAGAGACATGAAGTTTCTCATTAGTCCTTTGGTTGGGATAGTCACTTCCCTGTAACTAACACCTGTCACCCCACCCTCACCCCAATTGCCTGTGCCATGCTAGGCCTGGGGAGACAGAGATGAATGGGAACCTGAGGTTCCCAGAGCCCAGAGGTTGCTCCCCGTTGTCAAGCCCTGTGTTCCAGGAGACTCAGCTGGGGCTTTGAGCACTGGAGTGAATTCCCAGGGCTGTGATTTTGAAGGTTGAGAAGTTGGCCCGGACACCCACAGCCACCTCCCCAGACAGCACATTGGGACCTGCCAGGTTCTTCAGCAGGAACTTTGATCCTCTGTTCTTTCTGGATAAAGAGAAATTGGAGTTTGATGGAAAAGATTTCACATGGGGGTTGAGCCATGGAATTCACTTGCTCAGACAAGCGATTGCAAGGTTCGGATCCCACTGAACGGGGAGGCCTATCAGTCCCTGATAAGTTGATGAACGAAAGAATCAGAGTCACTTGACTTGTGAGGAAAAGTGATGGTGGGTTTGCTCACAGCTGGCTACCGAGGTAGCAGGGTCATGTCACACTCTAGGAGAATCACCCACAGCTGTAAGTGTGTGGGGGCAGGGGGCTGAGAGGAAGCCAGGAGTGGGCCCTGGGAGCAACCCCCTTCCTCTTCCCTGCTTGGTTGGAGTGCCCCCCTGCAAGCTTCCAAGGAAGGCACCTTCCAGCTGTCTGTGACAGAGAGCCTCAGGTTATCCATACCTGTTCCCTTGGCTGTATTTTATTTCCCCGTTGTTCCCTGGACACATTCCCACCTCTGGGGGGCACGCCCAGCCCACCTCTGGCAGCCACAGAGGCATCTGAGATGCGTGTGCTCTGGACAGCGGGTTCTGTCCCACTCTGGTGGAGTGCACGGCCGCTGCCAGCCAGAGGTCACAGCTCCCAGCCTGCGTGAGGACTAGGCCTCTGGCTCGGCTGACAGGGGTCAAGCTTCTCACTCCCGGGGAATGCTCATCAGCTTGCTGGCCCTTCCTTGGCCCTGGTAGGAGGTTGGCAGCGTTGTTCACACTGCCACAGCCTCCGTCCTGCCTGATGCTGACTCTGCACATCCGGCTTTCCATGGCGGCACAGCCGAGCACGGTCATGTGCAAGTTTACTGGGCTGGGTGGCGGTGAGGTAATCTCGAAGCAATCACAGGGAATCAGGGATAATTTGCAGGCTTCAGCAGGACCGTGATATTGTTAACTCAATTAGTTCCATTAATGCTCTCTAATCATCTAAGGTAAACAGATGGCCTTTGAAGTCAGGGAAAACATCTTTATGAAGAAAAGAAAGCATGAAGTGATCAACTCCTTTTTTTCTCCAAAGTGCTTAGCATTGTGAATCGTGAAGGAAGCATTAAGAGGAGCAGCTGTCTATGGTATCTGCAGGAGAGGGTCAGGGGAAGGGCTTGGGGAAGCTCTCTGCAGAGGGGCAGTGATGAGGGCCGGAATGGACAACAGTGGCGTGATTACTCATCCCTTTGTCCCCAGCAGGGTATTGGGTTGAATTGGTTGGGTCAGGAGGTGGAAGGGTTTGAGTTAAATTCGGCACCCTGCTCTCCAGTTGAGGTCTTTAAGAAAACCTAGGCTTAGCCATGGAACTTGGATCCACCTGGGATAGTGACATTGAGTACTTCCTCCCTCCCTCCATCCCTCTTTTCCTCCTTTCTCCTTCTGCTCCCCCTCTTCTTTTTGTCTTAGGGAGAATTTAACACATACAGAAGTGGACCGAGTAGAATAATGGGCCGCCCCTCTATCTACCACCTAGTTTCTTTCTTTTTTATTTTTTTAAAAGATTTTATTTATTTATTTGACAGACAGAGATCACAAGTAGGCAGAGAGGCAGGCAGAGAGATGGGGGGAAGCAGGCTCCCTGCCGAGCTCAAGGCAGGGCTCAATCCTAGGACCCTGAGACCATGACCTAAGCCAAAGGCAGGTGCTTAACCCACTGAGCCACCCAGGTGCCCCTACCACTCAGTTTCAACACTTATCTTAACCAATGACCACTTTTCCATTTGTTGTGTGTTGCTCATCTGTTTTTGAATAAAGGAGCTCCTGGAATTTTTTTTCTTTTTCTTTTTCTTTTTAAGATTGATTGATTTGAGAGAGAGAGGGACGAATGGTGGGGAAGGGCGGCAGGAAAGAATATTCTAGCAGACTTCCCTCTGAGCACAGAGCACGATGTGGGGCTCGGTCTCACCACCCCAAGATCATGACCTGAGCTGAAACCAAGACTCGGATGCTCAACCAACTGAGCCACCCAGGCGCCCCAACCCAGAATTTCTAATAGAGATTTCTTGTCTCTTCTGTCTTAGAAGGTAAATGGGCCAATGATTTAGGCTGATAAAGAAGGAGGTCTTCTGAGCCTAGAAATCTGTGGACTGGGAGTTAGGTAGTGGGGCCTGGGAAGGCAGCAGAGCCTGGGTCCATTTGGGGGCTAAATGGATTCATGAGTGGGAGTACCTTTTCATTTTTATTTGTAATTGTTTCCATGGCTACTTCTCTTCAGCAAACCTGCCCCCTCCAGAGAATGTTTAATCCCGGAGTAATGGCGTGCCTAACAGCAGCCATGTCAGCAACAGCTTCCCTGGCCTGAGTTCTAAATCCTCTCACCCTTCTCTGTTTTGCCTTAGAGCTGCCCCTGTGGGGGCCCTGTGGCTTGGCAGCCCCAGGGGACATCTTGGGTCGGGGCTGAGAGCCTGCCTCTCGCTGCAGTGTTTTCCTGCCACAGGTCCAGGACTTGGGGGGCCCCGCTGCACCCCCTGCCACCGTGTCCTGACAGAAGTTTGGAGTTTGGGTGTTCAGTAGTGGAAGGAGGGACACTCAATGTGTTAGAGCAATAGCAGCAGGGGGACAGGCTTCCCAGAAACAGGAAATGCCTTGATGCTAACTACAAGCTTTATTTCTGGTTTTCTACATTTTTTTTCTCCTCATCACACAAACCCCACGTTATGACAAGTGCAGCAAGGAGTTCAGCAGTGCATGAAGTTAGTGTTTAACAGGCTTAATAAAAACTGTGTGTGAGATATATATATATATATATATATATATATATATATATATATATATTGCCATCTCTTTTGAAGACACAGAGAAAGCTAAGAAAACCAAGGCTTTTATAAGCCACACATCTGTGATGAGTGCTTGGTGTATGCTTGGTGGTGGTGGTTTAGAGGGAAGAAGGTGGGTAGTCAAAGTTGACTCCACCCAGGGTACTGGAGGTCAGGTCTCTGCGGGAGGATCTTTCCAGATGTCTGGGCAGGTCCCTCCTCTTGCCAATCTCTCTGTATTTGAGGGCCCCTGGGATCAATTCGCCTCCCTCCAGTGTCATGGCTCAAACTACAGGTCCATACCCCTAACCAAAACTTTTAGGGCCAGATTTGTTTAGAAAAATTTTTTTTTCAATTCTAGAAGTTTCCTAGAGTATACATGCTATGTATTACCCAACACCCCCAGCAGACTCTAGGGCAACCCTTCCTGATTAAACAAATAAATATTTCTAACACGCATGTATAAACATTCACACTAAAGGGAGAAAATAGAAACGATAAATAGACTTGTGTTAACCTGGGCCAGGGGTTTGTTAAATGACTTTGGCCCAAACTTCAGAAAAAGCCAAATTTTTAGAGCCTTTTGGAAGTCAGAGTTGTGGGTCAGGGCTTGTGGATCTGTACCACTACTGCTAGTGACTCCCAAATCCTGACCATAAGCCTGGGCCTTTCCCTGCGTGTATCCAGTTGTCCTTGGCCATCTCAGACGTGTCTCCTGCCCAGCCTGTCCAGACCCTCCTGCCAGCACCGTCCTGCTCCGATCAGTCTCCTGCTCAGCTGACGGCAGCTCCATGTTTGGCCAGATAGCTCCACGCTATCCTTGAGCCCTCTTTTTATCTCCCACCCGGCATCCAGTCTGTCAGCAATCTGCTTGGCTCTGCTGTGAGAATATCCCCAAATCTGGCCACTTTTCATCCCTACTGTTACCATCCCTTCTGGCGACCATCGTCTTCCACTTGGATGATGATGACAGCCCCTAAGCCATCCTCCTGCCTCTTTGTCTGTGCCTAAGGCTTGTTCTCCACCCAGCAGCCAGAGTGACCCTCCCAAATCTGCTCTGCTCAGACTATCCCCTGGCGCCCCATCTCACTGGGAGCCAAAGCCTACGGACTTGCGGTGCCCCACCTCTCTTACCTCAGCTCCAGCTGCCCTCTGGCTCCTTCAGGTATCAGAAAGGCCCTCCTCGATGAGTTAACAGATAGGTTAACATATCTGTTAACCCAAAACCACACTTCAAAAACTGCCTTTCTGCAACCAAGGCATGAGATATTCTAAAGGAAAACCATCAAAAGCTTCAACACATTAGAAAGGATCTATCAACCCAAACTAGGTTCCAGTTATACACACTCTGAGCAACAAACAAAGCATTGACTACTTTGAGGATAGAATTGAATGTTTTAAACCTTATTTTTCTTTGATAACTTCGAAAGGCTGAGAGTCTTTTTTATGATTAGGTAGTAGTTTATATCTTCTATTTATTTCAAACCCTGTCCCATTAATTAATTAGTGATTGTAGATGGCCCAGACTGTCCTTACAAAGTAGATTTGCATTCATAAAATTTATCTCATCTGGTCTGCAATAATATACACATGATAGAACTCTTTTCTGTGGTAGTCCAAAATATATGAAAATCTAATATCCAGGGTAGAAAACTGTGAATTAAGGAGTTATTCTGACATTTAGAGCTTGAACAGACAATTTTCAGATCCCCTTTGCTGTGTGCTTTAGGAAATATGCTTCTAGTTCAGATGTTGATGTGGGCTTCTGTACACATATGTCTAATTTGTATGTCCAGCTGTATGAATCTGTTCATCTTTTAAGGTCTGAGACTTCATTAAGGTGTAGAAAATTACAACAGAATGTACGAAGAGAGTTGTCCAGTTTCAGAGATGAGATAGTCTGTGCTTTCATATGTCATTTGTATGTGTAAATTTAAATATCCACTTATTTATAGGAAAAGAAATCCAACTTAATATTCACAATACTCAGTAGAGTACATGTTAAGACAGGCTGTATCCCAGAAAACTGGAAATTACACCAAACTTCTTATTTACATCTTCTTTACCTTTTTGATCGAAATCTAGATGTTTTAAAAATTTGATGTTTTTCTTCACAATTCAGTAGAGTCAACTGATAAGTATCCAATGGAGGGAAAATTTTGACTGATTCTGACATGCCTCATAAATTCTGTTTCCCTTTTTGCTTGATTTTTGTAGCAGCAGCATTTTTTATTTTAATTTTTTTTTCTGTTTCCCAGAATGTTGAAGACAAATGGAATATATTTGGAATATATTCCAAAGAATCTCTGCAGAAACAAGATGGCAACACAGCATAGCTAGGTGATAGGTACTGTGTGGGCTCGTCATAGCAAAAATGTTTGCTTGTTACCTGATGGGCAAAGTCTATGTTGTTATGAAAGTCTGTTATATGAAAGGTAGTTTGAAGGCAACAGTGTGTGAGATTTAAAAATGTAGGCCTCATCACCCCCTAGAAACAGGAATACCATCATGTAGAGAAGAAGGTTTGATCAAAGAAAAGGACTTTTAGTCTAGTGTGTTCCATTTAGTTAAGCTGTGGAAGGTTTTCCTTAATATGTTTGAATTGTATCTAATTAAGAATATGCCTGGTTGAGGGGCGCATCTGGTTAAGCATCTGATTCTTGATTTCTGCTCAGGTCATGATCACAGGGTCATGAGATGGAGCCCTGTGTTACAGGGCTCTGTACTGTGCATGGAGCCTGCTTAAGATTCTCTCTCTCCCTCTCCTGTCTTGTTCTTTCTCTCTCTCTCTCAGAAAGAAAGAAGAAAGAAAGAAAGAGAAAGAAAATATGTCTAGATGATTAGGACTGAGTAGTGCTATTACTCTTTGACCAGAAAATTACACTTTAAAAAAATATGTAAATTTAAAATAGGTCTCATTTTTTTAAAGACTTTTATTTATTTATTTCACAGAAAGAGCTCACAAGTAGGCAGAGAGAGAAAGGGAAACAGTCTCCCTGCTGAGCAGAGAGCCTAATGCAGGGCCCCATCCCAGGACCCTGAGATCATGACCTGAGCCGAAGGCAGAGGTCCAACCCATTGAGCCACCCAGGTGTCTGGTGTGTCTCATTTTTAACTTGCACTTTAGCTCTCGACTGAAAATCAAGATAACTACGTTTTTTCCTTTCCCTCTTTTTTGGCTATGGGTGATTTACTCAGATGTCTGAATGGATTGCTTAACCTCACTGTGCCTCAATTTCCTTACCTGTAAATGGCATAATATTCTTCAAGCAACAACAAATTTACTGTTTGATTTTTTTTGTCATAAAAGTTATAGTGGGACATAGAAAAAAACAAATGCTTAGATAAGTATAGATATGCACACACACAAAAAAAACCTCACCCATTATACCACTCTCCCCTGGATAATCTTTTTCCCCTCTTTGTGTATGTACCAAACCACACAAATTTTGTTTTTGTTTTACAAAGTTGTACCATAGAATACATATTCCTTTATCATCTCATTTTTCCTTTCACTTAATACTGTATTTTGCATATCTTTTCATGTCATTAAATATAATGAGCAAGATCTTTTTTCATGATGGCATGATATCTAATGATTGAATATGTCACAATTTATTTAAATAGTTTGCTGTTGTTAAACAATTAGTTTCTAATTTTACCCTCTTAAAAAATGCTGTAATGATCATCCTTGTTGTTAAATTGTTTTGCACATGTGTGATTTGGGATAAATTCCCAGAAGTGGAATTGCTAGGTCGAAGGATTTCTGTTATATAGTGCCAAACCCCTCTCTACAAATTTTGTGCCAGTTTACACTTCATCAGCAGTGTATAAGAATGTCTGTTTCTCCTCTACTCTTACCAGCACTGGATTGTATTATTTAAGATGATATTTTTGTTTTTAGATTTTCCATTCAAGGTAGTCTTGAAGCAAATATGTTTGTTTCTTTGCCTCCTGACCCTGTCTAAATAGTAGAAAAAGACAAAAGTGGAGGGATGAAATTCTATAACACCTAGGTAAGAAGAAAGAAGCTTCATCAAACTATTTCTGTGACTTTCTGGGGAAGAAAATAGAGGGCAGAGTGGCAGTTGATGGAACAGAATAGTGGTACCGAGGGGTCACAGCCTAGAACAGTTACAGAGGGGCTGGAGCCTCACCTGGAGCCATCCCTTTGGCAGAACCTGAATGGGGCTCCCAGTCTAGAGACTGTGGTTCCCCCAGGGGAAAGACGTGAGAGGTGCAGCTGCAAACATGTGACCATCTAAAGGCCTGTATGTGGAAAGACTCTCACTACAGAAGGACCTGGATCCAGATTCTGACTCACATGGTAAAAAAAACTGGATGGTTCTTTGAAAAGCTCATGGTATATTGCTTTGGGGGAGAACTGGCAAAGTTGATGTGGGGACTCCCCTGCTGTAATGGCCAGCTCCCACTCTGTCACCCTAAGACAGTTGGACTGGTATCCATAGAAATATGTTGCATCTGTAAACCTAAACAAGCAAATAAAACAATCAAATTTTTAAAAATGATGCTATGAGAAAGGAGAAAAGAGGAAGGCATTTCTAGAAACACACAGCATATTATTGTTAGAAATAAAAGTTCATTGAAGAGTTGTGAGATAAAGCCAAGGAACTCTCCTAGAATATGGACTAAGAAGATAAAAGAAAAGGAGATATGGATAACATGTAGCATGAGACATAGGGATCAATCTTATAGGTCCAACATCTGAATACTAGGTGTTTCATAGAGAAAATGAGGAGGCCAATTGCCAAGAACAAAACAGAAGAGCCTCTTCCACAAGTTTCACTGCAATGAATCAGAAAAGGACAGCCTGAGACATATCACTGTGAGTGTTCACAGCACTAAGATAAAAAAAGGTCCTAGAATTTCCAAAGAGTGAAAACAAAACAAACTCACCTACTAAAAAAGCAGTGACACTGAGTTCCACTGGCAATATTTATGTTAGAAAAATTCTGGTAATGATTTTTTTTCACCTAGAATTCTATATCCAGCCAAACTATCCATCATGTGTGAGGACAGGCATGTCTTAGCTGGCTTTCTAGGCACTCTTAATATTTCAATCAGAACTTTATTTCAATGAGTAGTTTACTGGTAAAAGCAAGGGAATAACTCAGAACAAAGATGATGATGGATTCCAGCAATGGCAGCTACATCCATCTGAGCAGTGAAAAGAAGCCACACCACTACAGCTGTGCAGCAGACCGGAGAGTAGCCAGTCTGTTAGGAAGGAGGACAGTGGAAGTTTCTAGAAGGGCAAACCCCAAGAGAAAAGGGCCCTGGGAAAACTTGATCTGAGAAACGCAATTGGCTGAGCAGGGGGGAACATCCATTTAAATCTGATAATAGGTATAGTTTCCATTGAGTGGCACGTGGGTTGTCACATTGGACCCACAGAAAAGAAAGGATATGTAATGCCATATAAAAGTTAGAGTAAATAAACACTCTCAATTTGTTTTCAGATTTTTGAAACAACATAAGTGGAAAACATGGACCTCAGTTACAATCAGAGAACAAAACATCAGTGTTGTCAACATTGGTGGTCTAACAGGACCACAGAGGTGGGGATGTGGCTGGATGGGAGAGGTGGTCTGAGGATAGGGAGGGCTGGAAACACTAAGGTCCTCTAGTTATAATGTGGAGGGTCAAGGAATATTGTCTCTAGTTGGTGAAACAATAAATTGACATTTTGGGTTGCTCTTTTGCAGTTGCAAAGCTTAGAAAAGGAACTGAGAATTGAGATGTATATTTTGTGGAAGGGGAAAGTGGAGGGAGGTGGTGAGTGCACTAAATCCTCATTGATTAGAGCAGCAAGGCAAAACAGAATATCTAAAATAAGAAATCAGGAAATGGAGGTACAACATTTTATTTAGGGTCATGGCTGTGACCACTAGCAAAGCCCAAATAGAAATTGTTAAAATTGGCTCCCCCTGGGGAATAATGGGGCAGGGGACTATCACTTCTCATTATAAGTTCACATGCAGTTTTTTCATTTTTAAAAACTGAGTATATCATGATACTTAATTTTGTTTATATTTTAATAAACAAATAACACAAAAATACATAGCCCCAAAGCAACTTTGGTTCATTTGATAGGGAAAAGAACATTTTTAAAAATCTTACTCTTTCATTTGTATTTCTTTGCTTATTTTAACTAAGTGATTTCCGAGTGTCTTATGACTCTTAAATTTAGTGCTTCTGGCATTTTTATAAAATGTAACAGGAGCATGGGGTCCAAAGTTGCAGAGCCCTGCTTTAATCCAGGTTTCTGATCCTCAAGCTGTGAGAATGTGGGTAGGTTACTTAAACCCATCAGCCTCAGTTTCTCATCCCTGAAACAGTTAAGAATAAGCATATTGCCTCACACAGATAATGTGTGGAAAGTGCTCAATAAAGGGTGTTCATTAGGGTTGTGATTATTCTTATGAACAAAACAGTCTCTCTTGAGGAGCTTGAAAGTGATGAATAACAGTGGTACGTCTAGGATTTTGAAGGGAGTCAAGAACTGAACATCTTGGTGGGCAGCCACCGGTCAAATGTTCTGCTGGGTTGTCATGTTACAGAGTCAGAGAAGTTCGAAGATGATTTTCTGGTTGCCCTCTCCTGAGTTCCTTAGCTTGTCTTTGTTCTACATGGATCCATTCAGTTTCACTTGGAGCCTCTAGTGATTCCCTGCTTGCCCCTAGGCCTGGAGTAAGTACTTGCCGAAGCCCCCCATGGAGCACTTGGCTCGCAGTCTGGGCAGGAAGTAACAATACTGGCCCAACACCTTACGTTTATAGGCTGCTAGCTTTTTGTCAGGCACAGTTCCAAGTGCTACACCATGTCATTTGATTCTCCCCACACCACGGTCAGGTGCCACTGAGGTTCTCAATTTATAGATGAGGAAAGTAAAGCAAGGGCCACACAGCTCATAACAGGCTGAGCTGGGATTTGAACCTGGCGGGGGGGGGGGGCAAATTTAGAGCCCTTTCTCTTAATCCCTATCATGTACTGGGTTAGTGTAACAAATGGGAAATGTAGAATACAACACATACGTACGAATACACCCAAAGAGAGCATTGCAAAGCCAAATGCAAAATGCGAAGTGCTGACTGGTGGTGGGATAGTTTTCGCTTCAGAACACTGCAGGTAGGTGCCTGCGTTTCCTGCTGCTTGCAGGCTTCATCTCCTCTTGGGATAAGAGTCATGCAGTGCCGTTTCCCTGAAGGAAGCTGGGAAATCTGTACTATTCCCGCATGAAGCTTTGTAAACCATTCCACACTGTTGATAGTAGGTTTGGTACCTTTGGATATTTTCTCAGTGCAGGAGAGCATCTGTGGACACACAGACGTATTTGTTTTAAGCCACCTCTGTCTTCAGAGGGAGCCAGCTCTCTGGGTCTGTTTCTGAGCCTGCTGAAAAGAGGAAGCAGGGGGGCCCCTGGGTGGCTCAGTCAGTTAAGCATCTGCCTTCAGCTCAGGTCATGATCTTAAGGTCCTGCAGGGAGTCTGCTTGTCCCTCCCTCTCCCTCTGCCCCTCCCCTCTCTGCCCGCCCCCCCAAATAAATAAGTAAAATAAAATAAAAAGAGGAAGCAGGTACTAACTCGAATTTACTCCATTTGTGGCCTTGGGGAGCTGGAATCTGTAACATAGGCCTCCAGTCTAGACAATAGTACTTTCTTTTATGTGGAGATGATGGCCGCTGCTCGGTTGGGCCCCACGACCTGGCCACAGGGGATGAGAGAGCAAACTGTTAGCCAGTTTCGAGGGGTTGTTTCTTTAAGATGCATCTGGTAACCGAAGCAAGCTGCCTTCTGGGGGATTGGAGGTTAGAAATAACTGGAGAAAAAGGTATTGACTTCAGTTTTGTAGCAAGCTAACCCAAGAACATGATTTTAAAAATCAGAGGGTTCAAAGAGCTTAAGTGAAGAATCAGCCTTTTCCCATTTTCTGGTCCCCTGATCCTGTCATTTCCGTGTCTGGAGGCAACCCCTGTTTCCTGTTGATTAAGACTTGTTCTGGAGATCATCTTTGTGGAGCCAGTGTGAGAGTGTGGGTGTGTGGGCTGGGGGTGTATTCAGGCAGGAGCCTCGCGTAATAAACACATCGCACCTTGCTTCCCCCACCCCCCACTTAATGTATCCCAGAGATCACTTCCTCTCAGTCGGTACATTTCGATCATTCCATTCTTTTTTTAGGGCTTGCCTAGCGATGTACCATAATTTATTAAGCAGCTCCCTCTCCATGGATATTTAGGTCCTGAAGGTCGCTAAAAGGTCCTCTAGAGCATTTGGTCTAATTGTCTTGAGATACACGCACACACAGACAGATTTAAAGAAGCCAGCAGGCTCTTAACCCTACCTACATTTTGGATGTGTTTTTCTTGCTATTATTGTATTTTGATCGCAGGAGACAGAAGAAGGTGGCTGTGCCTGTGAGTGTGTTTTGCACACGTGGGTGGATGTGTGAATGTGTGTGCCTACACAGCTAGGTGTACATTATGTTGTGTGACAGATGTACTCGGGAAACTCTGAATGAACCCTTTTATTTTTAAAACGGGAATATGAAATTTTAAATGCCCCGAGGGTGGGAAGATGATTTGTTATTAAAGGAAACTTGTAGAGGAATCCTTCTGTGAAATGAAATGATGGCTTCTTTTTTCCCTTTTAAAAAACCACTTCGGGGCTCCTGGGTGGCTCAGTGGGTTAAGGCCTCTGCCTTCGGCTCAGGTCATGATCCCAGGGTCCTGGGATCGAGCCCTGCATCAGGCTCTCTGCTCAGTGGGGAGCCTGCGGGGAGCCTGCTTCCCTTCCTCTCTCCCTGCCTGCCTCTCTGCCTACTTGTGATCTGTCTGTCAAATAAGTAAATAAAATCTTAAAAAAAAAAAACCACTTCATTGAGATATAATTTACATACAATAAAGTGCATTCATTTGGGCTTGACTGAGTCTGACAAAGGTTCTGTTGGAACCACCTAGGTGAAGATACCAAAAAGCTCTCCCAGGCCAAAATCGGTCCTCCATGCCTCTTTGCATTCTCCTCCCACCTTCACCTCCAGGAGGTTGGGAATATGCTTTTTGTCACTCTGGCTTGGTTTTGCCTGTTCTAGAACATCACAGAAGTGAAATCACACCTTATAGACTTACGTTTGGCTCCTTTCTTGTAGCATCCGTCTTGTTGCAGATATCAGAGGTTCATTCTTTATGGCTGAGCACAATTCTGTCATAGGCCAGCAGCATGGTTTGCTTTTTCCTTTACCGATTGTGAGGCATTTGGGTTGTCTCCAACATTTAGC
>RCUC01118595.1:0-22141 GCA_003697995.1 Taxidea taxus jeffersonii
AAAGTCAAAGAATACCTTAAAGTAACAAGAAATCATGTAATAACAATTTGAAAATACATAGTCCCATAGTTATGTCCCCATGTTTATATTCTTGCAAAAGAAGAAAGTGGAAAAGTTTTATGTTCCTAATCTATTATCAAACATAAATGCGTTTTCCACCAAAGTAAATTTAAATTGCATGAGAGTTAAATCATTATGAGAGGTTGGTTTTAACCACATTTTTTTATATACAAAAGCAGTTATCAACTATCATATTCTCATCCTTCTGAAGACATCCTTAAATTATTGATATTTTCAAAGAAAAACAACAGGATTGATTTGATACTGGTGATGTAACTCTTAATACCAAAGGAAAACTAAAACATATTCCTAGTATAATTTTCCTTATTACACTCATTGACAGACCCAGCAAATTAAAGTTTCATTTTGACTTGAAGTTTTTAAGAACATTATAGAAGGCATTTATTTGTCTTATATTGTGTTGTTGTTGTTGTTATTGTTTTTTAGATTTTATTTATTTATTTGACAGAGAGACAGTGAGAGAGGGAATATAAGGAGGGAGAGTGGGAGAGGAGAAGCAGGCTTCCCTCTGAGCAGGGAGCCCAATGTGGGGCCTGATTCCAGGACCCTGGATCATGACCTGAGCCGAAGGCAGATGCTTAACGACTGAGCCACCCCGGGTGCCCCTGTCTTACATTGAATTGTTAGATCATCAAAAGTAATTCAAGGATTGTTTAAGTGTTTGAATATCTAAACTTCAAATTTTCCATATAGCTTTTATTACAAATGTGTTGATAAATTGGATATTTATAAAATTTAAAAAGCCATTAAACCAATAGAAACCAAAAAATCTAATTAAAGCTATTTTCTGCTCATTTGTAGTTTTAATTTTTCCTACAGTGGTAATTAAAACTGGTGAACATTCACACAGATTTTGGGTGGGGTGGGGTGGTAGGGAAGCGATGTGCTTGGGTTGACTATAATTAAAAACAGTATTTCAATTCCTCATTTCACTATTTTATGTATAGACAGGGCCTTTGGGATATGGTGTGATGTAAATAATTTCATATATTCACATTTCTAAAGTGATGCATACTCATTACAAAGCATTTTCTATGTTTAAGGATGTTCCATTAGTTTGAGTTTTAAGTTAGTCTGTATAGTCAAGGCATAGTAGAGAATCCTATAGGTTATTTATTTTTCTGCAGTGTTACTATGTCACATGGTTGATATGTGATGTTTTTTTTCTGTTCATTGTTCTAGCCAGTACACAACTCTTGCTGACATTGATTTTTAAAGTAATTATGCTATAAACCCTTATAAATGTGTATTTGTATTTAACTATTTCAGTCATCTAAATGCCATATATTTCAAGTGTGTTTTCTATACTCTCAATATTGAGGAAAACCATAAAGTCATCTATTGTACATCTACTATTAACAGTCTTTGATTAGTTTTAATTCATTGTTTTTAGACACTTTTTAAACCTTTTGGTATGGGAAGTTCATCTGAAGACCTTTTATACAATTATTTACTATTCTTGTAGTCATTTTAATGTTTTAGTATTTAAGGTTAAAGTTTCTTTAAAATATCTCATCAGAAACTGGGTTATAATTTTACACATTGTAATATTTAACTTCTACATTATGAATAACCCATTATTTGGGTCAAGTAAAAAGCCTTCATTTGATTACTAACCTGAGAATTCACTTTGGCTTCTACTTTATGCCAAACTTGTAATAATTCTTTCCTAAATGTGGAAGCTATTGTACTCAGTGATGAATGCGAAGTGAAGGAGATTATAATAGATAAGTTTTCTCCATGACTTTGCCTTTAGTATTTAGTCATTGTTAAGAAAATGATTAGAACAAAATCCATTTAAATGTAATTCTTTTATATAGGGATTATCACATTCTTCATTGTTAGTTTTACAAGAAGCTATTAAATTAGTGTTTATGCTTTAAGTAATTCAGTACAAAGTAGAACATCACATTGTGTAATGGATTACTTGAATGTATATGTAGTTTAGTAAAAGTTGGATTGCTTTGGAAAGACCCAGTATTCAAGATAATCTGTTATCTTTTCCAATTGCCAAACATATTCCATCCAATACCTACTGTATGCCAGGTATTATGCTAGGTGATATTTGATGTGGCAGCCTATTCCTCCCTCCCCTTTTTTTGACTTCCGATGTAACCAGAAAACATGATACTGATAACGACATTCCTAAATAAATATGTTCATGCTACTAAATGTGAAGTGCTTATATGAACTATTTTAAATCACTTGTTAGGATTTTAAGATTCTGACAATGCTAAATAGATACATGATCTTTTTCATATTTGAGAGATCCTGTAAGCAGTTGTTGACTTGACACCTGAGAACCTCTCTTCAATGCGCTATATTGAGACATTCTGTGTTAAAACTATTCTCTAATGTAAAATAATAGTTTACCAGAATAAATTATTTAAGCCAAAAATCTGAATAGGTAGAGCCAGTTAGTTAAAAGTCTACAGTAAATTAGGTTAACACTTTGAAGCCATAGTTTGATTCTTGCTGATTCTAAGAATGCATAACCAATTCCTTTCTCAGTCTCAGCCTTAGAGGGTCTATTTGTCTATTGCCACCATTTTGTGGGGTATATTTTTTTATAAGTTTTTTTTGCCCACCCTATGTGCACTCCTTGGTCAGGACAGTTTTTATCATTTCATATGTATATACTGTATATGTTAAACATTGTCTTAATGTTTTATATTAATATGACTCAGTCTTGGGAAGAAGCCTGTGATAGAACTGAAATAGTTAGCTGATAGATTTGCATTTGAAAGGGAAAATACCCAAAGCAACAAGATTGGGCTCTCAGATATTGGAAGATGATAAATGTATGTTTTACATTCCATGAAGATAAGCAATGAAGTACAATTTTTCCCTAGGGCAGGAATTGTCATTTGTTTAGTTACAGTACACTTAGATCATTGGTGTTTCCTTCAAAACAACACAATAAAAAATATTTTCTTAGTGAATATGCCAGTTAGCTGTAAAAGTGAGAGATGATGCAATTCTTAAAGGTAAAGAATGTAGGTTCATAACCTTTTATCAACCTATTTTTCCCACCCACCAGCACCTGGTAACCATTCTTGGTCTACTTACATGAATTTGGAGTTTGGGGGTTTTGGGGGTTTTTTTAGTTCATTTGATGTAGTGATAACTTTTCAACTGTAAGATGAATACGGTCTGAGACATAATATATGGTATGGTGAGTACAGTTGATAACTATTGTATAATTGAAATTTGCTGAGTAGGTTTTAAATATTTTCACCAAAATAAACGAAGATGAATATTTGAGGTAATGGATGTGATGACTAGATGGGGGGAATCCTTTCACAGTGTTATAATTCTATTAACTCATAACTATGTAAACTTTACAAATTTTGTCAGTTATACCTCGATAAAGTCGAAAAACTTTACACAAAAACTAAAATCAGCGGATACGTTTTATCAATCATGGCTTCACGCGTACATTAAAATACCAGCTCTGTCCACTAACTTCCCCCACCCGTCATGTGATCTTGCAGTTACTTAAAAGGAAGGGAGGAGGCTACCAATTTGCCATTTTGTAGCTTCTTAGCTCCTGTGCACATGCAGGCAAAATATGCATAAAACTAGACCATTTTGCCTAACAGATGAGATTGGGAAATCTGCCAGAATTTAGAGCAATGCTCCAAAACTGCCTGAAACAGGGGACAAGGGGGAGACTTCTGCTGCACTTGGAAACAGAGAAATGAGCTAGCATTTTAACGCCTACTTTGTTCCTGGAGCTTCGTTTACTTAAGTCTAGTGATCTTTAAACCCCTAGAGCATTCTCAACATTTAAGAGATCTGAAAACGAACAATTTAGTACTTAATTACTAACACCACGCTCCTCCCTAGAAGTTCGATTTAAAGCAGCTACCATTTGAGAAGCTGTAGCTTGATTAGATAGGATAAAAATCCCCATTATTTCACAGCTGAAAAGTAAACACTACGAGGTGTTCAGGCATTAACTCCCTGGGTTAACTCCCCAGTTTTGAGGAAAGCCGAAGGAGGCGGTATCCAGGCCCCAAGTGCCTCCCTCGGCCCCGCCCCTCCAGGCTTTGCTTCCGGGGCAGTCAGGGCGGCCACGTAATCTTCGGGTTGCGCTTGCCAACCGTGCAGTGGCTGGTGGGAGTCAAGATGGCGGCGGCTGCAGCAGCTAGTATTCGAGAGAGACAAACCGGTACGATTTATTCCCTTCTCCCTGCGGTTTTACGCTTGCGGTGGAGACATCCTCTTCCTCTGCTTGTCGCCCTCCCTCGGTCGCGGTGCGTGCAACTCGAGACGGCCCTCCAGAGGCTCAGTCCAGTTCCTAGAGCAATGAGAGCTCCTCCCCTTTTGAGTTTTTAGAAAAGATGCCAGTAGCTTGAGAACTCGGCCCCTCATGTGGTTCAGGAGAAGGGGCTTCAGGGTGGGGCTTTTGCTATGGCCCTGCTCTTGCCCCTTTTCTGCTGGGCCTCAGAAGGGCATCACAAGAAGATCTAGTAGCTGACATTTTATCCCTTGTTGCCACCTATCAAATCTCTGGGTTTGTTTCTGTGCATGGTTCAGTTCTCTGCTAGTTTTAATGTTGAGGGAGTTTCGTTTTGGGCACTTCCTCCACAATTACAAAATTTAGGCATTCTTTCAGAGCAACTTACGTGCTGCTGTTTCCTCTGGACCAGTCTTTTGGGGGTACCTGAAGAGAAATGAGAAATGCCTAGTGATAAAGATTTCCTTTTTTAGCTTGCTGGAATGGAGTTGAAGAATGGCAAAAAGCAAATGGATTGGTAGCTTTGTCATTTTAACCGTTTGACAGATTAGTATTTTAGAACTATTTCCTTCTCGATAGAGCAGTTATATAGCTTCCGTTCGTACATTTTTTAAGGTACATATTTCTTTCCTTGAGCTTCAAATTTTTTTACATCTTAGATACTTTGTTTTTCCTTATTTTTTGTAAATTTCTGGCAAATACATGGTTTATACCTGTTAGCTACAGACTAATGGTTTATGCCTGTTAGCTAATTGTCCTGAAAGTTGGCAAGCTGTTAATTCTGAGGAGCAAATAGGAACAAACCATCAAGAATATGCATATTTGGAAATTCTGTCCCTTGTAATCATGTTCTTCTGCATGTTAATCTGAAAGGAAAAATAAATGGTTACAATTAACATGGCTTACAGAAGGGATTTTGGTTGTGCTTGATTCCTTCCTTTAGAATTCAAAGAAAAAATTTATAGATTTTTAATCTAGTAATGACACCGAGGGCATATGGAATTGTGTTCTGCTTTTCCCATTAGGTAAGTTAGTATAAGCCATCAGATGAAGTTAGGCACAATTTAAATAAGTAAGATTTGGGGAATAGCTGCCATACATTTTATCTGTAAGCAAATTGAAGCCCCACTTGTCTTTGCATCATGGTTCTGGCAGCTTAATGAAGCTCAATGAATTAGGTCATACTACATATTAAAATAAAACAACATATCAAGGAAGACTTAACCAATACAAAGGAGCTTTTCAAAAAATGAAATTTGTATGGTCGTAATTTTTATATGCAGAAACTTTGTAGGATATTAAAATCCAACAGTATAATTTTGATTTCTGCGGAAATAAACTTCATCATAGTGAGATTTCATCTTATAACCAGATAGGTTATGCCACATTAATCATTTATCAAATTACTATTCTAGTTGAGTTCTGTCTTATTTTCAGAGAAGGGTAAAACTCTATATATGTGCTATAGTAGCAGAAGTAAACATTTCCCTCAGACTATCAAGAGTGTTTGGTGAAGTAAAATCAATTCTCAAATATTCTAGGCACAGGACACTATGATACAGAGGAATTTGCAATCTATTTGGGTAGATAATAGTTGATATTGAGCAGTTAGTATTGCAAGGCACTGTTTTAAGTGATTTTTACATGTATTATTGTCTCCATTTTGTAGATGAGGAAACTAAGGTATAGGGAGGGTAACTAGCCTGCCTGTTTTATGCTTTGCCTGCTTGAAGAATATTTATCCTTTAAAGGTCACCTCAAAAGTCATCTTGTTTGTGAGTTTCCAGGAATACTCCCCTCTGTATTCTTACCTTCAGTACAACAGGGAGAATCTTGTGTTACCATAGTGTTAAGGCACAAGTGTGCCTTTCCATTGAGGGTTCTTGCTCAACATCCCCATTCCTCTATACTGGGGAGCCAGAGATCAGCTGCTTTTTTTCTTGCAGTGATCTCATGTAGCCTCTTGGCTTTAGGTACTATATATATGCTAATGATCTCTAAATTTATATCTCTGCCCTAGACCTTTCCTCTGAACTCTGTCTACCGTATCAATTAATGGCAACTCTGTCCTTGTTGCTTAGGTCGGGATGTCAGTTCCATCCTTGTAGTTAGTTGCTCAGGTCAAAAGCCTTTAAGGTTTCTTGACTTCTGTTTTTCATATCCCATATCAGTTCTGTAAGTAAATCTTATCAGTTATACTCTGAAAATACATCCACAATCTGATTTTTGTCATTGCTATCACACAGGTCCAAAACACCATGAATTTTTGTAGCAACTCTTATTTAGTCTCCCTTGTTTTTATATCTTGTTCCTCTTCATTTTTCTTCATACAGTACCAGAATGATCTTGTCACATATTTGCTCAGAACTCTCCAACAGCTTCCTGTTTCAATCATGGTAAAAGCCAAAATAATCTTACAGTGGGCTACAGGGCCTGTATATGATCTGTTCCCCACTTAACTGACCTCACTGTTACTCACCTCTTTCCTTGAGCACACCAGAATGCTCTCACTATAGAGCCTTTTTATGTGTTACCTCTTTCTGGAATATTCTTTAAGAGATAACTGGGTGTCTCACTCCTTCATCTCCCTTAGACCTTTATTCAGATGTTACATTCTCAGGAGGCCTTTCTTGGCTACTCTATTTAAAATTACAAATAAATAAATAAATAAATAAAAATAAAATTACACCACAACTCTCTCTTCCCTCTTTCCTTTGTTTTTCTCCATGGCACTTGTCATGATCTCACATGCTACATGTTTAACTTACTTTGTTGTCTTTTTCCCCAAACTAAAATGAAAGCTTCTTGAGTATAGGTCATTTTTTTTTTCAGTCTTTTGTGTTAATTGCCCACAGCTGGAGCAGTGTCCAGCAAATGGTTAACAATCACTAAACATTTGTTAAATGAATAGTTAGTAGAGTTGAATATATAGCGAATGAGTGAAGAAAACATTCCAGGTGACGGTGAAATTACATTAACAAAGCCTACAACTGTGGATGGTATATTTAGGGTCAATAAAGAAAACTGGTTTGCTGTTTCAGTTAAAAGCAATCATTTGCGCCTTTAGGGAGTTACTCTGATGAAAGTAAAATTATATTCTTACACATACTTTAAACAGACCCTGTACTTTATTAACAAACCCACTGTGTCAAAATCTGTTAACAAGTTAACCAAAGGTCCAAGTTGAGGAAACTTAACCTAGATGGGCCTGAGAAGGCAAATGTGGGAATATCTGCTGAAACACCTTTTTCAGTAAGGTGAGGCCTAGCTCTAGAGAACTCTATACACCTCGGACTCACATGCAGCCCAGCCTGTGGTTTTTCCTAGGGTTTTATGTCAAGAATGTGAATAGCTGTTCCCAGAAACAAGATTTTCTCTCTGTTAGGCCATGGGTGCCAGGGTGGTGATGTCTATATTACCTGGAAGCGGGAGGAAGAACTCATTAAAGCTCAATGGGAGAGTTAATTCTGCAGCACCCTGTATGCCTTCTATGTTATTTCGATTTGAAATACCAAAGTGGTTTTTGTGTGTGTGTTTGTGTGTTTTTATATAATATCCTAACATCTGTAAGCTTTTGAAGCAGCTGTAAATTATTGGCAGTATGTATTATTGGCTAGGCATTAGCTACCAACATTTTACCAAAAACTCATGTCTGTATGCACACTGATACTACTATACCTACCCAAAGAAATATAAGCATTTAATAGAAGTTTTTCTTTTTTTTTTTTAAATTTTATTTATTTATTTGACAGAGATCACAAGTAGGCAGAGAGGCAGCAGAGGGCGGGGGGAAGCATGCTCCCTGCTGAGCAGAAAGCCTGATGTGGGGCTCAATCCCAGGACCCTGGGATCATGACCTGAGCTGAAGGCAGAGGCTTTAACCCACTGAGCCACCCAGGTGCCCCTAATAGAAGTTTTTCTAATGAATCAATCAGTCTACTATAAATTGATAACACTGGTGATTTGAATATTATATGAAAAATTCTATACTCTATATATAGTATACAGTATGTAGTTTTACATATTATATAGGTAGAAGTTTGACTTGTAGATTATTTTGTACTACTTAATAAAGCCTAATACAAATGGTTTTTAAAATAAGCCAGGTAGATTTCAGAGCTGACAATCTTAAAAATTAAATTACCCAATTAATACCCTTCCTCAATGTTGGCATTCTCAACCTCACATAGAAGTATTTTGAGATTTTTATTTTCCTTAGAAAATATTTCTGACAAGGTGAAACCAGAGAAGGTGACAAACCATAAGAGACTCTTAATCTCAGGAAACAAACTGAGGGTTGGTGGAGTGGAAGGAGGGTGGGAGGGATATGGTGCCTGGGTGATGGACATTGGGGAGGGTATGTGCTATGGTGAGCACTGTGACTTGTGCAAGACTGATGAATCACAGACCTGTACCCCTGAAACAAATAGTACATTATATGTAATAAATAAATAATATGTTTCTGAGTCTGTTATCATACATAAAAATGAGCAATAAAAACCTCAAAGTACAATAACATACAGAGTTTAACTGCTTTGATTTTAGAAATTGTGTATTTTCTTAGCAGGAGTTACCTACCATATCTATGGGAAAGTCTCACTTTTTTCATGGAGCATTTAATATTAAACAGTACAACTTTTCAGTAGATACTGAGGTAAATTGGTCATAAAATGTACTGCAGCATAACTATAACATAGACCTGCTGTATGATGGTTTTGTATATGAACTGCTTAAGTATACATAATTTTTATTTTTCAAGTGATTCTTATGTATGCTTTCAGCCCAACAGTAAATAGACAATAGCTCCAGTTATCTGCTGAGACCACTGCAAGTTTGCAGTTGATAAGATTTCTTTTTGCATCTTTGTAAAGTAGTGTGGGAAAATACCTGTTTGTGTCTTCTGCACAATTTTTACACTGGATTGTTTATTTTTTGGTTGTTGAGTTGTGTAAGTTCTTCCTATATTTTAGATGCTAACCCTTTATCATTGGCAACAACATGGATGGAGCTAGACAGTATAATGCTAAGTGAAATAAGTAAGTCAGAGAAACATAAATGCCATATTATTTCACTCATATGTAGAATTTAAAAAACAAAACGAGCAAAGGAAAAAGAAGAGAGACAAAACAGGAAGCTGACTCTTAAGTATAGAGAACAAACTAATTTATCAGAGCAGAGGTGGGGGTGGGTAGATGAAATAGGTGATGAGGATTAAAGAGTACACTTACCGTGATGAGCACTGACTAATGTGTAGAATTGTGTATTTATTGTACACCTGCAACTAATATAACACTGTATGTTAACTATACTGGAATTAAAATTTTTTAACACTTAAAAAGTTATGTGGCATTGTCATGAGGAATGGAAAAAGCTTTTTCCTGAACATTTTTCACATTTTCACCTGGCAACAGAAAAATCTCCTAAACACTTGCCAGTTAGCTATTGATGAAATGGTCTTACAAAGTCTTCTCCTGCTTTTGTATGTCCAGTCATTTGATTAATCAGTTTTATTAGAATAATTTGCGCATTTTGTTCTGAGGTGGTGAGTAATAAATGTGGGAGGCATGGAATGAAATCCTGAAAAATAATGATGACTGTTTTAATTTCCAGTTGCTTTGAAGCGTATGTTGAATTTCAATGTGCCTCATGTTAAAAATAGCACTGGAGAACCAGTATGGAAGGTAAGAGACTATTTTAATGGGGACTCTCCTTTTTTCTTGGCTCTTATTGGTGGTGATTGGAGGGAATTTCTTAGTTGTAATGCATGAATAGTTTCTTTTTTCTTCTTTTTTTGAGAGAGACTCTGTGTGTATGCTAGTGAGTGGTAGGGGATGGCGTGGGACAGGGAGAGAGAGAATCTTAAGCAGGCTCCATGGTCATTGAGGAGCCCAACATAGGGCTCTATCTTACAGCCCTGAGATCATGACCTGAGTCGGATACGCAACTGAGCTGAGCCCCCCAGGAGCCTCTTAATGTGAATCTTTTTAATAAACACATTATGGAAGGAGACAAGGATAGTAATACTCACCTAGGGAATCCAGCTGATATCTTGGGCTCTCACTAGTAGGTTGATGTTTTGTTTCTTAGTTTTGCAAGTCCCTGTTTTGTTTCTTAGTTTTGCAAGTCCCAAATTTGGATCTTGCAAGCTGGGTCAAGGTTAGTCAGACTCAGGGGAACTGGTCCATTTTAATGAGAGAGTGATCTGTAAACTAGAATGCCAGTTTATTAGTTTATGATCTATAAAACTGTCAGTGAAACTGTTAACTGGACTATAAAGCAATCTATAACATTTCTCCTTTGAGAAATGCTGGAGAACCTTTAAAAATTCCTGTCCTCTGAGCTTCTTCATTTTAAACTTGCTACTTTCTTTCTTCAGAGAGATTAGAAAGCAGCTGATTAGGTTTAAACTTACTAGTTTATAGTCACTTTATACTTCTTTTTTGCTAATAATTGAGAATAAGTCAGCCTGATTATTATGGCTGTTTCAGAAACTCTGATGAGTCCTTTTAAAGTCCTTTGGGTTACCTCTACAGGTGGTTAAAGTCATCTATTTTGAATTCATAGGTTAAGCTTCAGAGTACCCCTAATTTTTGCCTTCTTCATGTTTATTTGCGAGCATCCTCTTATTGCCCCTTGCATATGCAATGCTCATTTATTGTTTCTAAAGTCTGTATTAAGCTTTTGAATTAAATAGTCTGAGAATTTCTTGGGTACAGATTTATCAAATTCTCTCCCTTCCCACTACTTCCATATTACAAGATTAATAATACAAATATGCTGAGGTTTAAAGAGGGAAGATTTATGAAAGATGAAACATCCAACCTCTTATAACTGGAGCAGAAGCATTTTAGCTTTTCCCTTTTTTTCAAGATTTTATTTTATTTTATTTTTTAATTATTCATTGAGAGAGAGAGAAGCAAAGAGAGCCCAAGCAGGAGAGGGAGAAGCAGACTCCCCTCTGAGTGGGGAGCCTGATGCAGGACTCAGTCCCAGGACCTAGAGATCCCATGACCTGAGCCAAAGACACTTAACCATTGAGCCATCTAGGTGCCCCTAAAGATTTTATTTTTAAGTAATGTTTACACCCAGTGTGAGGCTCAAACTCATGACCCCGAGATTAAGAGTAGCAAGTGCCTCCAACTGAGCCAGCCAGATGGCCCGAGTTTTAGCTTTTCTAAAGAAAATGCTGGCATATAGCAAAAGCATTTTTTTATGACAGCGTGTTTCATCCTCCCATTAGCAATTTCTTACTCCATAAAGAATTATTGAGATAGTTATTTAAAAAAAACACTAATTGAAGCTTCTCTTTTATTTGCTTTAACTCTAAAACTAATTTTGTTAGAAGAGTCAAAGTTCTTACTACCCCTCAAAGATGTCAGGTTTAATATTTTAGGATGTGAAAAAATGTATGTGACAAAATAAGGCTAGCAACTACTCTGAAAGGACCTAATTATTTAAATGAGTATCTTATAACCTGAGATGATTAAATAACCAGATTTTCTTTACACTTGTTACACATTAGTTTTGAGAGGGACTAATTTTTACTTCTCTCTTTTTAGAAAGGATATATGTGAACTTGGTGGGGAAGTGTATTTGAGTTTGCTGTATGTTCAAAGTCCTTTATTACTAGCTTATGAAAATTTTATGAATATTTTATAGTTTCTAGTATGCTTTTTTATTCTAGAAAAAACATTTCAGGAAATAAATTTATGTAACATTAATTTATTTTAGCATAAGTGGTAATGCTTTAAAAATATGTTATGACATGAATGGACATTTTGGTGAAAGATGGAAAATATTAAATTGAGATCAAGCAAAAGAACTCTACATGCATGATTTATTAAAATAAAATATACTTCAACATTGTCTTAGTATGAGTTCTTCATGACTGTTCACTGATAGTGATGTTTTAAAAATGCTTTTTTTTTTTTTTTTTTTAATTTTAACTAGGTGCTCATTTATGACAGATTTGGCCAAGACATCATCTCTCCATTGCTGTCTGTGAAAGAGCTGAGAGACATGGGAATCACTCTGCATCTGTGAGTTCTAACATATTTCTAATAGTGACATTTGTTTTCAGATACATTGTTAAGGGATGTATTTGGCCACTCTGAAATCAAATTATTAAGGGACATTTATAGAGAAAATAATACTAGCTATAGTACTTGTATAAAACAACATTTTTTCTCTTATCTCCTTTTATCTATTTACTTCTGAAGTTAAAAATAATTCTCAATCTGAGGCTTTATAATTTCAGAATTTAAATTTTCTCTCTTGTGTCTTTTTGTACAGATTGGTTTACCCTCTTAAACGAAGAAAAAGAACTGGTTGTGTTAAGGTCTCTTTCATCTCTGAAAATTTTTTACTCCTCAATTTATACTTTTTAAAAAGAAGAATATCTAAATTAGTTTATCATTAATAAGAAAAATATAAGTATCTGTGAAATAATGACTGTTAATCACCATAGGAACTATCTGTGTTGTCTTCTTAACTACTGACTGCATTTGATTATATTATTTCTGGTATGTTTCATAAAACAAATTGCACTAAGCAATTAAGTCTATACAGCTGTAGACTTGGCTGAATAGAACATTTGGAGAAGGGCTGTATTCATGCATACGTACTAATACTTTTATGTACTAAAGGAGTCCAATTTTAAGATATTCTAACTATTTGCATTTTGTTCTATTTATGATGTTATAACCAATTCTTATTCTATTATGATATATTGGAGTGAAATGTGCTCTTTTAGTGGGCATGTGGTTTTAGATTTCCAGTGAATAACATATCAGAATGTGGTTAAATTCTTAAATTCTTCAATTTTATGTTGAGCATTTGTTTTAAATTAATAGAATGTTATATTGCATCAATTCTAAAATATATTTTTCACTTTTTTATATTTCTGAAATTAGGATCTATTTTCTTTTTTTTTTTTAAAGATTTATTTATTTGTTTGACAGAGATCAGTAGGCAGAAAGAGCGAGAGGAGGAAGCAGGCTCCCTGCTAAGCAGAGAGCCCGATGTGGGGCTCGATCCCAGGACCCTGGGACCATGACCTGAGCCGAAGGCAGAGGCTTAACCCACTGAGCCACCCAGGCGCCCCAGGATCTATCTTCTAATTAATGCTATATCATGGTTAAATTGGCAGCATTTTTCTGTCAATTTTAACAGAAATTATTTTAATGATATGTTTTAAAATTGATAGCACCTTAGGTTTGATGAAATACAGAATATGGATTTTCCTTTCATTTTTATTTCAGAGTTAAAATAAAAATTTGTTGTGGGTAATGTGTTCATCCTTCTTTTTTTTTTTTTAAAGATTTTATTTATTTATTTATTTGACAGGCAGAAATCACAAGTAGGCAGAGAGGCAGGCATTGAGAGAGGAGGAAGCAGGCTCCCCGCAGAGGGGAGAGCCTGATGCGGGGCTCGATCCCAGGACCCTGAGATCATGACCTGAGCTGAAGGCAGAGGCTTCAACCCACTGAGCCACCCAGGCACCCCTGTGTTCATCCTTCTTACCTGAATATTTGGCTTGATGTCATCCTTGGAAATGGTGGTTTATTAACAAGCATTGGTTATTGTTGCTGCCTTACTGATTAATTCCTTTATTTTACTAACAAAAAGATTAAAGTTTATAGACTTTAAGTGATTGTCCCATGATTATACAGCTAGTTAGTAGCAGTGTTCAGATTGCTTGACCATGAATTCTGTACTATTTGTCTACTGAACCGGTTCAATAACAATGACTAACAGAGGTGGGCCTTAGTGCTTCCTTAAGGGGTGACAAGCTAGACTGCCAGTTTGAGAATAATAGATTCTTTCTGCCTACCTGTTGCTGTTGTCACCAGAACATGAAAAGATCACACAGCTACCCTTGTGAATTTCTGTGCAACGTGCATCTGACTATTCTTCCCTATCTGCTGAAGAATACTTTGTCAGTTACCATATACACTGCTTGCTGGTGTAGGCTGATTTGTAGGAAATAATAAGATTCCAGAAGATGAAATGGTGGTTGTACCCCTTTAGGCAATTGGACAGCCAGCATAAGAAGATAACATAGAATGGTTGCCATAACAGTGTAATCTTTCTGGTGTCAGTAGCAGCAGCCAAACAGGTGGAAGGAAGTCATTAAATGCAGAACAGTGGCAGCCTCTTTCACTCTCTTTCTTATAGAGAGGTGACTACAATATCATGTATAGAAGCATGTGTAGGAAGATTGTATGTAGAAGATGACTAGAATATTGTGCAGATAGCATGTTGTCATATTTCCTGATAAAAGTATAGCAGAATCTTACAGTGAATAATAAAGACATTTTGTGATTTGATACTGGGATATTTGAATCAAGGTACTCCCTGAATTGTAGGAGAAACTATCAAGTGATATAATCTATGAGATGCCTAGATGATCTCTTGTGCATTCTCTTATGATGCAATAAATATTTAAAAAATAGATTGCCTTAACATTTTAAGGGAGCATTCATACATCTTTCATTTTAAAAAAATATATTTGATTTTATTTATGGGTAAAATTTTTCATTAATTTTTAAGGCTATTTCAAGTTTCTATTTGTCTTCTTACAGAACTGCACTTTCTTCCCACTCAGCCTTCCCCAACCAAAAACTGGAAATAAAATTGATAATTAATGTGCTTTAGTTCTTCTTCAGGAAGAATATTGGTATTTCTGTACCAGGTGATTGTAGTAGAAGAGATGAAGACTGACATTAGGATCTTATTAATAAATAATATTAGCACCGATCCAAGGAGGAAGCTGGGTTAAATGATTAATTTCACCAAGCGCTTTTAGTATACTGGTCTCCTTGTCCCTGAACTGTTTAATTCCTAGTTTGAGAAATACTGTTTTAAACTATATTTTTAGATAAGTGACTAAGGAAAAAGTGAATTTTACATTCTTTATGTCTTTTAGGCTTTTGCACTCTGATCGAGATCCTATACCAGATGTTCCTGCAGTATACTTTGTAATGCCAACTGAAGAAAATATTGACAGAATGTGCCAGGTAATATGAGTTCTTAATTTCCTGACCCTGTAATGTGGAAACAGGTTTTTTTCCAAAAGATTTCTTAGATATCAGAATGCTTGGATGGCTCAGTTGGTTAAGCATCTGCCTTCAGCTGAGGTTTCTGGGACCGAGTCCTGCATTGGGCTCGCTTCTCACACTGCCTCCCGCTTCCCCTGCTTGTGCTCTCTCCCTCACAAATAAATAAATAAAATCTAAATAAAATTTTTTTTTTTTAAAGATTTTATTCATTTATTTGTCAGAGAGAGAAAGAGCGAGCACAGGCAGAGAGAGTGGCAGAGAGAGGCAGAGGGAGAAGCAGGCTCCCTGCCGAGCAAGGAGCCCGATGTGGGACTCGATCCCAGGACCCTGGGATCATGACCTGAGCCGAAGGCAGCCGCTTAACCAACTGAGCTACCCAGGCGTCCCATAAAATATTTTTTTTTTATTTCTTAGATTTCCAGTGTGAAAAATCAGAAATTGTCTTACTTAATTACCCACTTTGATTTTTGAGATTATCTTTGAATTTTAAAGAGACTGAAAAATTTAAAATTTTTTGGCTGAAGAAGCATATTGATTAAGACTTACCCTGGTTTTAAAAACCAGAAAATCTTACTATATGTATTCTTTTTTTTTTTTTTTAAGATTTTATTTATTTGACAGACAGATCACAAGTAGACAGAGAGGCAGGCAGAGAGAGGAGGAAGCAGGCTCCCCACCGAGCAGAGAGCCTGATGCAGGACTCAATCCCAGTATCCTGAGATCATGACTTGAGCCAAAGGCAGAAGCTTAACCCACTGAGCCACCCAAGAGCCCTGTATCTTTTTTTAACAGATTTAATTTATTTATTTGAGAGAGAGAGAGCACTAACAGCAGGGAAGGGCAAAGGGAGGAGGAGAAGCAGATTCCCCACTGGGCAAGGAGCCCCACAAAGGGCTCGATTCCAGGACCCTGAGATCATGACCTGAGCTAAAGGCAGACATATGCCTGACTGAGCCACCCAGGCACCCCAGAAAATCTAACTATATTAACTTTTAAAATAGGGTTTTATTTTTCTAAGATAATAGGAAGTCTGGGAGTAGGAGGTCCAAGCTGGTATAGTATATGAAGTAGTCAAAGACTCCGGCTCCTTCAGTCTTTCTGATCTGTTGTCTTTGGTTTCTCCTTTTCAATGTCTTGATTGTTGCTTCCTGGATGTTATGTGGCAGCTGAGGGTGAGATCACATCTATGTTCAGAGCAAGAAGGGTGAAATAAATTATACCAGTCCTAACTGTTTGTTTTAATCATGAAAGCTAAGATTTCCCAGAAATCCCCAGAAAACACTCATTTATTTATGTTTCACTGGATAGAATTAACCTCAAAGGAGGTTGTAAAAGTTAATATTTAAATGATGTTGTCCCCAAACAAAATCTAGATTCTTGTAGCGAGAAAGAAGGGGAAAATGGATATTATAAGTAGCTAACAGTGTCTGCCACAAATTCACAAGCATCTTGTTACTGACTATTTAATCAAATTACTACATTTGACCCTTGAATAACACAGGTTTGAACTATGAAAGTCCAATTATAGGTGGGTTTTTTTACAGTACAGTATTGTAAATGTATTTTCTCTCCCTTAATGGTTTTTCTTAATCTTTTTTCAAGCTTACTTTTTTGTAAGAATACAGTATATAATACATATAACGTACGAAATATATGCTAATTGACTGTTTATGTTATAGTAAGGCTTCTGGTCAACAGTAGACTATTAGTAGTTAATTTCTTGGAGAATCAGAAGTTACCTGTGAATTTTCAACTGTGCAGTGCTCCAACCCCCATGTTGTTCAAGAGTCACCTGTATTTAAATTGTTAATGAAGGTCACATATTTTGTGTCCTGTATAGCTGGTGATGCCCAGCTTTCTCTTTTATGCTGCATAAACCTGACTGCCATTTTTTAAAGAGGATTTATCAACTCCTTCCACTTTTTGACTATTATGAATAATGCTACTACAAACATTTGTACACATTTCTGTGTATATATGTGTTTTCATTTTTCTTGTGTCCATAAACACCTGGGAATAGAATTCCTGGGTCAAAAAACTCTATAGTTAACTTTTTTTTTTAAGGCAGGAGACTAAATTTTATATAGAATATTACTTTAATTTTATGTATATTTGAAGAGTATACACATAAATATTTTTATGTAAATGCATGTATGTGGTTTACCTTTTGAGGAACTGCTAGACTGTTTTCCAAAGTGGTTGCATCATTTTATATTCTTTCCAGCAGTATATGAGGGTTCTAGTTTCTCTAGATCCTTGTCAGAACTTTTTATTATCTGACATTTTGATTATAGCCATCCTAAAATGTTATCCCATTGTGATTTTAATTTGCATTTTCCTGGTGACTGATGATATTAAGCATCTTTTAATGTGCTTATTGGCCATTTGTCCATCTTTGAAGAAAGATCTATTCAGATCCCTTGTCCAGTATTTAATTGGGCTGTTCTTTTAATGTTGAGTTGTTAGAGTACTTTCTTATTTTTGGATCCTAGACCCTTATTAAGTATATCATTTGGAAATGTTTTCACCTATTCTGTGGGCTGGTATCCTTTGAAGCACAAAAATTTTTAATTTTGATTTTAAACTTAGTTTCAAGTTGGACTTTTCTTTAGTTGCTTATGCTTTTGATGTCATATATAAGAACCCATGGCCAAATCTCTGTGTTTTCTTCAAAGATTTTTGTGCTTTGGGCTCTTAAATTTAGATCTTTGTTCCATTCTGCATTAGTTTTATATATAGTATGAGTGAGGTGTCCAACTTCATTCATTCTTTTGTATGTGGCTATCCAGTTGCCCCAGCATCATTTATTGAAGAGATTGTTCTTTCTCCCATGAATGGTCTTGGCAATTTTATTGAAAATTAACCAAAGGGAAACCTTGGTGGCTCAGTCGATTAGGCATCTGCTTTTGGCTCAGGTCATGATCCCAGGGTCCTGGGATCGAGTCCTGTATTGGGCTTCCCACTAGGTGGGGAGTCTACTTGTGCTCTCTCTCTCTGACAAATCTTAAAAAAAGAAGAAAATTAACAGTAGATATATTGGTTTATTTCTGGACTCTGAGTTCTATTCCACTGATCTCTATGTCTGTCCTATGCCAATACCACATTGTCTTTACTACTCTTGTTCTGTAGCAAGGCTTGAAATTGGGAAACTGAGTCCTCCAATTTTATACTTCATTTTCCAGATTGTTTTGGCTTTTCTAGGTCCCTTAAATTTTCATATTAATTTTAGGATTAGGTTGTGAATTTCCCTAGGAAGCTACCTGGAGCTTGCATCTGATAGGCATTGCTTTGAATCTGTAGATCAATTTGGAGAAGATTGTCATCTTTACAATAGTAAATTTTCTGATCCACAAACATGGAATACCATTTCATTTATTTAGATCTTCTTTAATTTCTCTCAAGAATGTTTTGTATTGTGCAAATAAGTTTTGTACTTCTTTTTTTTTTTTTAAGATTTTATTTATTTATTTGACAGAGAGATCACAAGCAGGTAGAGAGGCAGGCAGAGATAGAGGGGGAAGCAGGCTCCCCGCTGAGCAGAGAGCCCGACGCGGGGCTCGATCCCAGGACTCAGATCATGACCTGAGCCGAAAGCAGAGGCCCAACCCACTGAGCCACCCAGGAGCCCCAAGCACTTCTTTTGTTAAATATATTCCCTCATTTTCTTTATGTTATTGTTAATGGAATTGTTTTCTTAATTCTGTTTTTAGGATTGTTCATTGCAAGTGTATAGATATACAGTTGACTTTTATATATTGATCTTATATCCTGCACTTTTGTGTCCTTTTGAAATGTCTTCATCATTCTTAGACCACTTCCTTACTTTGAGGCACAATACTATTGTTCAGTCTCATCTCATACTTTATTCTAGCCCAAGATTTAGCCATTTTCTAAGGAGCCCTGGTTGTGTTTTGTAGAGAATGGTATTTAGAAATCAGCAACTGGGAATAAGGCATAGTCATTGCTACTAAGGTGTTAGAGTTCTTAGGACATCACAATGGACAGAACTAGGAAGTATATGTATGTATATATACACATACTTTTATATCTATATTTGACTCTAAAAATCTTCCTTATCTCTCTAGATAAAAAGACAGGTAATATCCAAAACTATTTCATTTCAGAAATACAGGATTCATCCTAGTTTTTTCTTTTTCCCTTTATAAATCTAGAACTTTTTTTCTGACAGTGAGAAATATGACTCCCAATATCTTCAACATACTTACTTATTTTCTCATCGCTCTTAATTCTCAATCCTTCATCCTTTAACCAACCCCGCAACCTTCTTTAAACCACTGCCCTCCTCAGCAGCCTTCCTCACACACACTCCAAACCTTCAGGTTTTCACACTTAAACATCTCAGATATCAGATGCATCTTAAAATTGATGGTGTGGGGGCGCCTGGGTGGCTCAGCGGGTTAAAGCCTCTGCCTTCGGCTCAGGTCATGATCTCGGGGTCCTGGGATCGAGCCCTGCATCGGGCTCTCTCCTCAGCAGGGAGCCTGCTTCCCTCCCCTCTCTCTCTGCCTGCCTCTCTGCCTACTTGTGATCTCTCTCTCTGTCAAATAAATAAGTAAAATCTTAAAAAAAAATTGGTGGTGCGTTACAGAATTTTATTGGCAGAATTAATTCTTTCTTGGTGTTACATAATGATGCATCTTGCAACCAACAGTATCTTAGGTTTGAGGAAATCCAGGCATACATTGTTTTAGTGTGCTTCACAGAAACTGCACTTTTTAGAAATTGAGGGTTTGTGGCAACCCTGCATCAAGCAAGTCTTACCAGTGCCATTTTTCCAACAGCATTTGCTCATTTCATGTTTCTGTGTCATATTTTAGTAATTATCACACTATTTCAAACGTTTTCATTATTATTATATTTGTTATGGTGATCTGTGATCACTAATAACTTGCTGAAAGCTTGAATGATGATTAGCATTTAGCAATAGGATATTTTTTATGTAAGGTGTATACTCTTTTTTTAGACATATTGCTGTTGCAGACTTAAGAGACTACAGTGTAATGTGAACATAATTTTCATAGGCACTGGGAAACCAAAAATTTATTTTGACTCGCTCTATTACAATGTTTGCTTTATTGTGGTGGTTTGAAACTGAACATGCTGTATATACAAGGTATGTCTGTGTGGTTATTTAGATATCTATTTGCCTTGAGTTTGAAAACATAAGTAAATTTGGTTTAAGAATTTGCGTAACCTTAAATTATACTACTTTTGGATGATTGAGAAGTAATACTTCTGGAATTGGTCATTGGAATTATGTCAGAGCAGCAAAGGAAATAGGTTGTATTATTATATGACCAGAGCAGTAGGAGACAGTATCTTCAAAGTATAATAAGCATTTTATATGAGAGCCATTTCTGGATATTTTTAATAAAAATGCAGATATACTATTTCAAGCAGTTTTATGTGACATTGTAATTAAAGTAGAATTTTATTGGTAATATTATATAACGTTATTAATATATAGGTCCATTATATCTGGCAAACAAATAACCAATAACTTCTTCATGACTTTATTCTCTTGGGATTTTTGTTTTTGATTGTCATTTATATAATCCATCATTTAAATATGTATATTATCCTCCAGAATCTTGCTCTTATAGTTATCTAAAAGATTCCTATTTGTGGTCATCCTTTATACTTGCTCATAAAAATGAAGTATTCATTGTATTTCTAGGATCTGCGAAATCAACTCTATGAATCATATTATTTAAATTTTATTTCTGCTATTTCAAGAAGTAAACTGGAAGATATTGCAAATGCAGCATTGGCTGCCAGTGCAGTAACACAAGTAGCCAAGGTAAGAGATTTTGGTTGGCTGATGACATTTTGTTATTGTAAAATTTAGTATATTCTGAACTTGTTAATTGACGTAGGTGCCTAATTTGTAGAGGACCAGATAACCTAAGAAATATTTTGGCTCATTACTTTTAGAAAGAGTTCTGATAATGCAAATTATCTACAGTTTGAACTAGGGAAAATAAACCAAACTAACGGTACCTATTATCCAATGAATTTGAAAGATAAAAATAAAATGCTGAAATCTCTCTTTGTTTTAGGCTAGGAATTATAATATTTTTAGTTTGACTTAGAAATAGTTTGACAGGGGCTCCTGGGTGGCTCAGATGGTTGAGCATCTCCCTTCAGCTCTGGTCATGATCCCAAAGTCCTGGGATTAAGCCCCATGTTGGGCTCCCTGCTCAGTGGGGAGTCTGCTTCTCCCCCTTCCTCTGCTGTTCCCCCTGCTTGTGCTCTCTTGCTCTGTCACATAAATAAAATCTTTAGAAAAAAGGAAAAATAGTTTGACAATTGTGTTGTTACAAATTATACTAAAAATATGTTGACATTATTTTATTTATAATCACTATCGTTACCATTCTGTCTTCAGATCTACTTAGGAGAGAGCATCCAAAGAAGTTATATTGCATAGAATAAGAAAAGAAGGAACTTAGGATGGGCTGTCCATTCTACATCATGGTTACTTTTTAGATAGGTTCAGCTTAGTTATAAATAAATCTGTAAATTTATTCTTGGTTATAGCCCTACTGTGCCCTGTGCTTCTTGAATTTGAACAGCACTTGATACTCTAAGGAATGATAGAGGGCAAATAAAAGACTAAACAACTATGTATTTCCTTCCCATTTTCCCCCACTGATTAGATTTAGATAGTCTGCTACTACTTCTGATTAGTTTTTGAGGCCTATGTCTTAAATGTTCTTCTTCTTTTTTTTTTTTT
>RCUC01118596.1:0-23445 GCA_003697995.1 Taxidea taxus jeffersonii
GCTGGGATCATGACCTGAGCCGAAGGCAGCCGCTAAACTTTTCATTTTAAAGAAAATTAAAAATTAAAAATAAATGCCTATATCCAGCATCCTCCCCGTCAAATTTGCTGAGCTCTTATAACATGTTGCCTTTCCTTATGTGCCCACCTTAGCCATAGCCCTACTTTCCATGGGCGCTAACTCTGCCCACAAGCCAGGATCAGTCTCACTGAGCTGCGTTCTTAAGTTGTTCAAATTCTCTTCCAAGGTGCCAGTTGTTGTTTTTCTTATTAATTTGGTTATGAGGTTGAATAGATTTGAAGTACCCATAATGGTTTTTACCCTCACAGATGCATTATTTTTCATTTCTATTTTATTTTTATTTTATTATTTTACTTTATTTTATTTTAAACATATAATGTATTATTTGCCCCAGGGGTACAGGTCTGTGAATCATCAGTCTTACACAATTCACAGCACTCACCATAGCACCTACCCTCCCCAATATCCATAACCCAGCCCCCCTATCCCTACCTCCCCCCACACACACCCCAGCAACCCTCAGTTCGTTTCATAAGATTATGAGTCTCTTATGGTTTGTCTCCCTCTTGATTCCATCTTGTTTCATTTTTTCCCTCCCTACCCCCCATAACAACCTACCCTGCCTCTCAAATTCCTCATATCAGAGAGATCATATGATAACTGTCTTTCTCTAATAGACATATTTTGCTTAGCTTAATAGCCTCTAGTTCCATCCACATCATTGCAAATGGCAAGATTTCATTTCTTTTGATGGCTGCATAGTATTCCATTGTGTATTTATACCACATCTTCTGTATCCATTCATCTGTTGATGGACATCTAGGTTCTTTCCATAGTTTGGCTATTTTGGACATTGCTGCTATAAACATTCGGGTGCACATGCCCCTTCATATCACTACATTTGTATTTTTGGGGTATATACCCAGTAGTACAATTGCTGGGTCGTAGGGTAGCTCTATTTTCAATTTTTTGAGGAACCTCCATACTGTTTTCCAGAGTGGCTGCACCAGCTTGCCTTCCCACCAACACTGTAGGAGGGTTCCCCTTTCTCTGCATCCTCACCAACATTTGTCATTTCTTGACTTGTTAATTTTAGCTATTCTGACTGGTGTCTCATTGTGGTTTTTATTTGTATTTCCCTGATGCTGAGTGATATCGAGCACTTTTCCATGTGTCTGTTGGCCATTTGGATGTCTTCTTTGCAGAAATGTCTATTCATGTCCACTGCCCATTCATTGTGGATTATTTGTTCTTTGGGTGTTGAGTTTGATAAGTTCTTTACAGATTTTAGATACTAGCCCTTTATCTGATATGTCATTTGTAAATATCTTCTCCCCATTCTGTCAGTTGTCTTTTGTTTCTGTTGACTGTTTCCTTTGCTGTGCAAAACCTTTTGATCTTGATGAAGTCCCAGTAGTTCATTTTTGCCCTTGATTCCCTTGCCTTTGGCAATGTTTCTAGGAAGAAGTTGTTGAGGCAGAGGTCAAAGAGGTGGCTTTCTGTGTTCTCCTCAAGGATTTGGATGGGTTCCTTTCTCACGTTCAGGTCTTTCATCCATTTTCAGTCTACCTTTGTGTGTGATGTAAGGAAATGGTTCAGTTTCATTCTTTTGCATGTGGCTGTCCAATTTTCCCAACACCATTTGTTGAAGAGACTATCTTTTTCCCATTGGACATTCTTTCCTGCTTTGTTGAAGGTCAGTTGACCATAGAGTTGAGGGTCCATTTCTGGGCTCTCTAGTTTGTACCATTGATCCATGTGTCTGCTTTTGTGCCAGTACCATACTGTCTTGATGATGACAACTTTGTAATAAAAGTTGAAGTCTGGAATTGTGATAGCACCAACTTTGGTTTTCTTTTTCAACATTCCTCTGGTTATTTGGGGTCTTTTCTGGTTCCATATAAATTTTAGGATTATTTGCTCCATTTTTTTGAAAAAAAATTGGTGGTATTTTGACAGGGATTGTGTTAAACGTGTAGATTGCTTTAGGTAGCATAAACATTTTCACAATATTTGTTCTTCTAATCCATAAGCATGGAACATTTTTACATTTCTTTGTGTCTTCCTCAATTTCTTTCATGAGTACCTTATAGTTTTCTGAATACAGATTCTTTGCCTCTTTGGTTAGGTTTGTTCCTAGGTGTCTTATGGTTTTGAGTGCACTTGTAAATGGGACTGACTCCTTAATTTCTCTTTCTTATATCTTGCTGTTGGTGTATAGAAATACAACTGATTTATGTGCACTGATTTTATATCCTGACACTTTATTGAATTCCTGTATGAGTTCTGGCAGTTTTGGAGTGGAGTCTTTTGGGTTTTCCACATAAAGAATCATATCATTTAAAAACAGCAAGAGTTTGAATTTTTCTTTCCCGATTCAGATGACTTTTATTTCCTTTTGTTGTCTGATTGCTGAGGCTAGGACTTCTAGTACTATGCTGAAAAGCAGTGGTGATAATGGACATCCCTGCCGTGTTCCTGACCTTAGGAGAAAAGCTCCCAGTTTTTCCCCATTGAGAATGATATTTGCTGTGGATTTTTCATAGATAGCTTTGATGATATTGAGGTATGTACCCTCTATCCCTACACTGTGAAGAGTTTTGATCAAGAAAATTTGTTGTATAGGGCACCTGGGTGGCTCAGTTGGTTAAGCAACTGCCTTCAGCTGAAATCATGATCCTGGAGTCCCAGGATTGAGTCCCACATCAGGCTCCCTGCTCAGCAGGGAGTCTGCTTCTCCTGCTGACCTCTCTCTTCTCATGCTCTCTCTCTCTCTCTCTCTCATATTCTCTCTCACTCTCAAATAAATAAATAAAATCTTAAAAAAAAAAGAAAGGATGCTGTACTTTGTCAAATGCTTTTTCAGCATCTATTGAGAGTATTGTATGGTTCTTATTATTTCTTATATTAAGATATTGTATCACATTGATTGATTTGTGGTTGTTGAACCAACCTTGCAGCCCAGGAATAAATCCCACTTGGTCGTGGTGAATAATTGTTTTAATGTACTGTTGGATCCTATTGACTAGTATTTTGGTGAGAATTTTTGCATCCATGTTCATCAAGGATATTGGGCTGTAATTCTCCTTTTTGATGGGGTCTTTGTTTGGCTTGGGAATCAAGGTAATGCTGGCCTTATAAAAAGAGTTTGGAAGTTTTTCTTCCATTTCTATTTTTTAGAAAAGTTTCAGGAGAATAAGTAGTCTTTAAATGTTTGGTAGAATTCCCCTGGAAAGCCATCTGTCCCTGGTTTCTTGTTTGTTGAGAGATTTTTGATCCTTCTTCAATCTTCTTGCTGGTTATGGGTCTGTTCAGGTTTTATATTTCTTCCTGGTTCAGTTTTGGTAGTTTCTATGTCTCTAGGAATGCATCCATTTCTTCCAGCTTGTCAAATTTGCTGGTGTATAGTTGCTCATCATATGTTCTTCCAATTTTTTGTATTCTTTTCATGTTGGTTGCGATCTCTCCTCTTTCATCCATGATATTATTAATTTGGGTCTTTTCTCTTTTCTTTTTGATAAGTCGGGCCAGGGGTTTATCAATCTTACTAATTCTTTCAAAGATCCAGGTCCTAGTTTTGTTGACTTGTTCTACTACTCTTTTGGTCTCTATTCCATTGATTTCTGCTCTAATCTTTATTCTTTCTCTTCTCCTGCTGAGTTTAGGCTTTATTTGCTGTTCTTTCTCCAGCTCCTTTAGGTGTACTGTTAGGATGTGTACTTGAGCCCTTTCTTGTTTCTTGAGAAAGATTTGTATGGCTATATACTTTCCTATCAGGACCACTTTTGCTGTGTCCCAAAGATTTTAAATAATTGTGTTTTCATTTTCATTTGTTCCATGAATTTTTTTAATTCTTTAATTTCCTGATTGACCCATTCATTCTTTAGTAGGATGCTCTTTAGCCTCCATGCATTTGAGTTCTTTCCAAGTTTCTTTTTGTGATTGAGTTCTAGTTTCAGAGCGTTGTGGTCTGAAAATATGCAGGGAATGATTCCAAGCTTTTGGTACTGGTCAAGACCTGATTTATGATCTAGGATATGATATATTCTTGAGAATGTTCCATGTACACTAGAGAAGAATGTGTATTCTGTTGTTTTGGGATAGAATGTTCTAAATATATCTGTGAAGTCCATCTGGTCCACTGTGCTATTAAAGCCTTTATTTCCTTGTTGATCTTTTGCTTAGATAATCTGTCCATTTCAGTAAGGGTGCACTTATAAATGGAATATTTAAAGTCCCCTACTATTATTGTATTATTGTTGATGTGTTTCTTTGATTTTGTTACTAATTGGTTTAAATAATTGGCTGTTCCCATGTTAGAGTCATACATATTTAAAGTTGTTAGCTCTTGTTGGACAGAATATTTCAGTATGCTCTAGTGTCCTTCCTCATCTCTTATTATAGTCTTTGGCTTAAAATCTAATTGATCTGATATAAGGATTGCTACCCCAGCTTTGTTTTGTTGTCTATTAGCATAGTAAATTATTTTCCACCTCCTCACTTTAAGTCTGGAGGACTCTTTGATCTAAAATGAATTTCTTGCAGCCAGCATACCATTGGGTCTTGTTTTTCTTTTTTTTTTTTTTTTCTTTTAATGCATTCTGATACCCTGTGTCTTTTGTTTGGGGGCATTTAGCCCATTTCCATTCAGGGTAACTATTGAAAGATATGAATTTAGTGCCATTATATTGCCCGTAAGGTGACTATTACTGTATATTGTCTCTGTTTCTTTCTTTTGTTCCTTTCTCTGTTCTCTATCTTCTTCTTCTGGAATCCCAATTATTCTAATATTGTTTTGTCTTTTGGTATCACTTATCTCTTGGATTCTCCCCTCGTGGTCCAGTAGTTGTTTGTCTCTCTTTTGCTCAGCTTCTTTATTCTCCATCATTTGGTCTTCTATATCACTAATTCTCTCTTCTACCTCATTTGTCCTAGCAGTAAGAGCCTCCATTTTTTATTGCACCTCATTAACAGCTTTTTAAAATTTCCACTTGGTTATATTTTAGTTCTTTTATTTCTCTAGAAAGGGATTCTTTAACATCTTCCATGCTTTTTCCAAGCTCAGCTAGCCCCTTGATAATTGTCGTTCTGAACTCTAGTTCTACATATTACTAATGTATGTATTGATTAGGTCCCCAGCCATTGGTACTGCCTCTTTTTCTTTCTTTCTTTCTTTCTGTCTGTCTGTCTGTCTTTCTTTCTTTCTTTCTCTCTCTCTCTCTCTTTCTTTCTTTCTTTGGTGAGTTTTTCCACCTTGCTGTTTTATCCAGATAATAGATGAATGAGAGAACAAAATACTAAAGGGTTAGCAATGACCCCAGTAAAATATATGTTAACCAAATCAGAAAAGACCCAAACTGGGCTGAGAAGAATGGGGGAAGAAAAGAAAAAGGAAAAATATATATAGAAAGATTAGACTGGTTAATAGAACAGAGACACACACTTGATTTTGGATGTATTTTGTTCTGTTAGAAGAAATTACCTACTAAAATTTTAATGAAAGAAAAACATAAATGTATAGAAATAAGGGTAAACATCATGAAGGGATGGAATATGACTGTAAAGATGAAAATTAAGAAATCTAAAAAAGAATTAATGAGATAATAAATTGGTTAAAAGAGAAAAAAAAGTGGAAGGAATGTGATCAGGCTGGAGACTAGAACAAAGCCATTTTGTTCAAAGCACTAGATTTAGGGTATATTTTGATCTATTAAAAGAAATTGTATTCCAAAATTTTAAAGAAAAAAAAAACTGTATGTATACAAAAAAATACAAGGTTAAATAAATAAATAAAAAGTTAAATACAATGAAGGGATAAAATATGACTATTTTAATAGTAGCTGAATAATCTGTTTGGGTTTACCCTTGGGAGCTTTTGTTCCCTGAATGCTTTCCACAGAGCTTTGGAGGATGGGAATGAAGATGGTGGCCTCCCAATCTCTCACCCAGAAGATCAGAGAGCTCAACACCCCACTCCTCAGTTTGCCCTCAGAGAAAAGCGGTCAGTCCATCTCATCTCCCTGGTCTCCAGCCACACTCTAAGCTCACCTGGCCTGTGACCGAGTGTTTCTATCTCTAGTGCAAGGCCCCATTTAGAGTCTCCAAACCCAGCAGGTTCCTGCAACATACTCACACATCACTCCTTCTGGAGGAGAAAGGAAGGGGTCTCCCTGGATATGCCAATTGTGGGGTCCCTGCTCAAAGAGTAGTGGTCCGATTGTGCCTCGGATCATGGTTTAAGGTAATCCCAAGCTGAGAGCCCACTGCTTGGCTTAGTCTCTGCAGTTGGCTTCCCTGCTCTGATACCTGGGAGCTCTGCCACCCTCAGACACCCCTGGTCTTTTTGTGATCCCTTGGGTCCTGAGACCACACTATCCCTTCAAGTGCACCACCCCCTGCTTAGCCTCTGGAGCAACGTCCCTCAGTGGAGTAGAGTTCTAAAAGTTCCAACTTTGTTTCCCACTGCTCTACTGCTTGCTGGGAGCCAGCCCCTCCCCCCCACAGTCTACCATCCTATTGCTTCAGATTCACTTCTACGCACTTCCTACCTTCCAGAAAGTTGTCGAATTTCTGTTCCTAGAATTGCTGCTCTTCTTCTCTTCTATCTCCTATTGAGTTTGTAGGTGTTCAGAATGGTTTGATAACTATCTAGCTGAACTCCTGGGACCTGATGATATTTTAGTCTCCTACTCCTGTGGCATCTTGCTCCTCCCCTTTCATCTATTTTATAGAAGACAGTTTTGTTCAGGTTCATATATTATGTTCCACATAATAGCACTTTTAGGTGTTGGTAGGAAGAAACCTCTGGGCCCCAGGCTTTAGAGGCCCGCCTCTGGCTCTCTACAGGGTGAGAGTTCATGTGGCAAGTGGTTGTGTCTACATGGAGCTTGTGCATGCTTGTCTAGAACAAGCTGTTGATACTTGGACCTAGAATTCCCTGCTCAGGTGGTCCTGCTTCTATTTACAGAGCCTGCATGAGCTCCTACCTCAATCTCTCTTGCCTTGGATAGACCATACTGCCTGTGGGGCAGACCTATACCTGCAGGGCATTTGAGGGCAGTTATGTGCTGATGGAGCATGGGTGCACAGGCCCTCAGGGTGTGAAATGCAACTGCGTGGGTGAGAGAAGGATGAGGAGACCAGGGCTTGGGGGATGGAGGATGGCTTTCCCCATATTGCCACTTTCTGCTTCAGAACACCAAGGACTTTGAGAATTCTAAAGTCAAACCTGGCCTTTTGTGTCTTTATGAGGATATACTTACCAATGTAAGAAGAAAGAATATTTAATATTTAGTGTGCTAAGAGAGATTTAAATATTTAGCTATATGATCTGTGGGCCTCCACTTGTACTCTTACTCTGAACCCTGTCAGGGTTTGGGGTGGGCCCTGTTAACAGCAAAAGTACCCATGCTAGGAAATTGGGCACCAGAGACATGAACTTTCCATCTAGTTTGAATGAGCCTCCAACCTAGCTAGTAATGTATAATGGATTTAAAGGAAATGGTGATGTAAATTAGAATAGTTATTTCCAGTGATTTTCACAGTGCTGTCCAGGGAAATTTATTAACATTGCTGTTATTATCTTGGTGATCAGTATCCCTCACCTCTTCCCCCACACCTTTCATTCTGGTGAAAACAGGGCTGATCAAAATCCCTCACCTCCTCCCCCCACACATCCTATTCTGGTGAAAACCATAAGTTAGCTACATGACTCACTCTGGGCCAATCCTTGTCTTTCTAGGACTTTCTTGGCTGGAGGTAGCAGGATCATTCTTCCTTACCCATGGACATTGAGTTATAAGCAGTGACTCCAGTTCTGTGAAGTTATGTGCATTCCCAGATGAATGCCCTGAGAAAATAAGGCCAGCAAGAGAAAAATAAGTAAGGGAGTCATGGGAAGATCCTAGTTGCCATCTAGTGCCAGCCAGCTGAATACCTGCCTTCTGAACTTCATTCACATATTACCACCTTGTTTAAATTAGTTTCAGATGGTGTTCTGTCACTTCAGCTACAATCCTGACCCACACTAGTACAAGGACTGGCTGTGAAAGTTTAGTTGTTGTGCTGGAAGTGGAAACCTCTCAGTGATTCTCACTCATTGATCATGTCCAGTAGTGGTTGGACACCACTGATCATTAGGAGGGAGGGGATTTTACCCCCAGGGAATGTTTGGCAAGTGTGGGGCATTTCTGGTTGTCACAACTTGGGAGACAGACATGAATGGAAAGAGACCAAAGATGTTGCTACATCTTTAAAGTGCATAGGTCAGCCCCATATGACAAAGAATTATCTGACCCCAAATATGAGTAGTGCCAAGGTTTAGAAACCCTGTGTTAAAGAAGATAAATTGGGAGAGAGAGAGGGAAGCTGTGTTCTAATCGGATTTCTGTCCTGAACCACTGTGCAACCTTGAGTGACTTATTTCACTATTTTTTGCAGACCTCCTTGCCTGCATTACTTGAAGAGGGTGAAATACATGATTTTAGGTCTCCCCCCACCCCCAGCAGTTATTGTGTTTTATTATCTTTTACAAAAATGTGGTTTATTTCCCTCCCTAGTGCCCCATTTCCATCAGTACAGTCTCCTCCATGAATTTTCCTTCTCTATAGTTGTTCTTACTGCCCTCATCCTTTCTTCAAACTTGATGCCATACAAATCCAATCTGCAATATACAGAGTTGTCTCTAAGGAGTCTACATAAAACAATATTCAAGAGCTTTAAACTTGGAGTGACATTTAAAGATAGAAACAGTCAGATAAAAAGCTACATTTCTGATATGCTTAAAATGAATTCTCTGAATCTGCATTTCTAAAGTCTAGTGGAAATGGTTGCTTCCCTCATTATGCATGGCGAGTTCAATCCCCACAGCCAGGAGGATTTCACTGAAACCTTTCCTTGTTTCTGTGAGCTACAAAATATTTTCCCCTTCCTTGATGATGAATTCCCCCCTGAAATCTCTTTCATCTGTGACTTAAATATTCTTGGCGACATCCTTTACCTTCCAAGTCAACTAATGGCAAGGACAAGGTCACAGAGCCTTCTGCTGGGGAATGCAAGTGGGGTGTATGTACAAGGTTATATGGTCAACCATATCAGTCGAAAACCTTGAGTAGTAAGAGGGCTGTGAGTACTCAATTACACCTGGGGGAAAAAAGACATAATCATTCTAAGCTTAAAATACATTATAAAATAGATATCAAATTGAGAACAGTATGGGAGGGATCATGAAATCCAGGGATGGAGATGAGTGGAGAAGTATTTATCATTAGAATACCTGCAGTGTGGGGTGCCTGGGTGGCTCAGTTGGTTAAAGCTTCTGCCTTTGGCTCAGGTCATGATCCCAGGGTCCTGGGATCGAGCCCCTCATCAGGCTCTCTGCTCAGCAGGGAGCCTGCTTCCTCCTCTCTCTCTGTCTGCCTCTCTGCCTACTTGTGATCTCTGTCTGTCAAATAAATAAATAAAATCTTAAAAAAAAAAAAAAAGAATACCTGCAGTGGGCTTTGTTCTCTGCCAGTAATGGGGGAGGATTAAAAAACTAGAACACAGCTCTTATCCTTGAGCTTCTAATTTACTTGAGAACACAAACCATATATGGAGCAATTAGAACAAAAATGAAGTAGTGGGTGTTGTGGAGGAGTTTATGGATTTGGTGAAGGAGTTGTACATTGTAGAAAAGAACAGGCAGGCTGTGGTTTAGACCTGAAGGAAGAGAATTTTATCAAAATTTTAACCAATATTTCCTGTTATGGAGATGCTATATTGACTCATTGCAGATTTTTAGTTAGTTTATTCAAGAAATGCAGAGTATCTTCTATATCATAGGTAATATTCCTATTGCATTGTGAACAAAATTCACACTTAATGGAGGAGACTAATAAATGAAATAAGATAAATAATTTGCAGATGGCATTAAGTTCTATTACAACCATAAGTAGGCAAAGGAACAAGCAATTTGTGATTAGATGGTATTTAAAGAAACCCCGAGGTGGTGTGGGAGTTAGTCATGTGGATATCTTGGGGAAGAACATCTAAGATAGAGGAAAAGTCCATGTGGAGACCAAGAGACGTGGGTTTGACTGGCGTATTTGAGCAGTAGCAAAGTGACCAGTGAAGCTGGAGTTGATGGATGGGGGAAGATGAAGTAGAAGACACAAGGTCAGAGAGGTACAATGGGAGCCAGATCATGCAGGACATGGAAAGTGCTGTCAAGAATTTTGACTTCTTCCATAATTGTGTTTCTTTGTGTTTGGAAGCTGTGGAGAGATTTTGAAGAGAGAGATATTATAATATGACTTATGTCTTAAAGGACCACTCAAGCTGCTCTGTTAAAAACAGACTGTAGAGGAACAGGGAGGTTGAAGAAGGCGTTTATGAGGCCATAAGCATTTCCAGGTAAGAGATGGTGATTGTACTAGAGTTGATGAAAGAGTGGTCATGTTGTCTTTGCCTTCAAAAACATCATGAAGGGGTACCTGTGTGGCTTAGTTGGTTAAGCGACTGCCTTCGGCTCAGGTCATGATCCTGGAGTCCCAGGATTGAGTCCCACGTCAGGCTCCCGGCTCCATGGGGAGTTTGCTTCTCCCTCTGACCTTCTCGTCACTTATGCTCTCTCTCACCATCTCTCTCTCAAACAAATAAATAAAATATTTTAAAAAAACATCATGAAAATATTTTTGAAGGCAAAGATAACAGACTTTACTGATAGATTGGGCATGAGATGTAAAAAAAAGAATAATTAAGGGAACTCCAAGGTCTTTGGTGTGTGTGGATAAATTTTGGAAAGCCAAAGCATGAGGACAGTGCAATAGTTCTCCAAATACATACTATAAATATCCATACTTCTTCAAATATTCAGATATCAGAGATCACATACTAATTGTTTTCTGGCCTGGAGTTTGGAGCCATGCATAAATACTTCATGTGTATTTACCCACAGATATTAACATCTTGTTGTGACCCACCCAGAGGTGGTTGGAACCTTGATATTTTTGGTTTGTTTTATTTCATTTTTATGAGTACGCAGCATTTTATGACAGCTTAGAAGTTGAGGTCTGTCCCACCCTCCCTCTTGTCATAGTTAAATTTTTATTTTGAGATAACCTTAGATTTATACATGGTTTTAAGAAACAATACAGAGAGATCTTGTATACCCTTCACTCAGTTTCTCCAAATGGTAGCCTTGCAAAACAATACAGTATCACAACTAAGATACTAACCTTGATTCAGTAAAGCTACAAAAAATTCCAGCACCATGAAGGGATAGTTTTGGTGCTCTCTCTCTCTTTTTTTAAGATTTTATTTATTTATTTGACAGAGAGAGAGAGATCACAAGTAGGCAGAGAGGCAGACAGAGAGAGAGGGGGAAGCAGGTTCCCCACTGAGCAGAAAGCCCGATGTGGGGCTTGATCCCAGGACCCTGAGATCATGACCTGAGCTGAAGGCAGAGGCTTAACCCACTGAGCCACCCAGGTGCCCCTGGCGCTCTCTTTAAACCACACTTATTTCCCTTCCCCTGCTCTCTCTCCTCTACCTTGGCCTTCATATTCTCTCTACTGTCTACTGTTTATACTACACTCAGAACACTACAATCACTGTAAGAAAAACCCTGTGACATTAGAATATGCTTAGAGAAGACCTATTTAGAATGGGAAGACCCATAGAAGCATGATATATGAGAAAAGTGACTGAGAATGTTTATCATAAAGAAAATCAAACTCAGAACCCCCCAAATTGAGCTCTTTTAAAATTTTGAAGGGTTACCATATGTTCGGGGTTTAGGGTTGCTCTGTTGGACCAAAGGATGAAGCTTTTTTAAAATAGTTTCTGTTTTCAATTTTAGGAAGGATTTTTCAATTGAGGAAACTGGTACTGATTACCTCAGGAGGTGGCCAGTCCTCTCTAGGTTCAAATAAATGGAGGGTAAGCAAACACTAGCTAATAATTTAAGATTTTTCTAGGGGTTTAAACTGTGTAATTTCCTTTCAACACCGACATTATGTAAAGTTTTTTTTTTCTTTTTTTCTCAGTGGCTTCATTTAATTTCTTTTTCTTTTTTTTTTCCACTTAGTTTTTTTCTAATTGAAAAAAATGTTTTGTGGGATATTAAGGCTAACATGCAGTTATAAGAAACAATACAGAAAGATTCCATGCACATTCCATATACCAATGATAACAGTTTGCAAAATTATAGTATGGGATGATAAGTAAGATGCAGGTCCTGATAAAATTTAGTAACTTTATTCAGGTTTCCCCAGCTTTATTTATGTTCATTTGTGTGTTCTATGCAATTTTGTCCTGGGTTTAGATTCACATCACAGTCACCATACTAAAGTTTCCGACACCACTAGGATCTCTTATGTTGCTCTCTTCTAACCATACCTGCTCCTTCTTGGGATCCTACCACTCCAGTCTTTCCCACCATTTAAAAATTCTGTCATTTCAAGAATGTTGCAAAAATGGAATCACCTGCGTGTGTCCTTCTTTTATTCAACATAACTCCCTGAGAATCATTTACATTGTTGCTTGTATTAGTGGTTTGTCTCTTTTATTGCCAAGTTGTATTCCACGTGTGGATGTGCCACAGTTTGTTTAACCATTCACCTGCTGAGGGCCATCTGGGCTGATTCCAGTTCTTAGCTATTACACACAGAACTGCTGTGAATGTCCATGTACATGTTTTTTGGTAAATGTGAATTTTCATTTCCCTGGGAAACTTCTACAGGACTACAGCTGCTGGGTCTATGGTAGTTGCATGTATAGATTTTTAAAGAAACTGCGGAGCTGTTTTCTAGAATGGCAGTACCATTTTACATTCCTGGTCTCTCTCTCTCTCTCTCTTCTAAATTGTGGGTTATCTTTTGTTCATGGAATTCTAATTGGGCTAAATGAACCACAATGTGGGAAGGATTTTAGAAACCTTGCTGAGACATAAAAAAGTAAAGTATGTTCTGTACTAATTTGGAGAAAAGAAAATCCTGTGTAACTAAACCCCTTATATAATAAGGTCATAAAAGAGGCTACATAATAACACAGAGAGTGTAGTTCTTTTGGATTTTCAGAAGGCTTTGTTAAAATTCCACGTGACCCAGCTCTGCTTAAAACCAAAGCCATGGGGATTAAGGTAGAAGTATAAAGAATCAGAGGTCTAATTGACTATGAGTAGAATAGCCCACTTTATGCCTGGATTCTTGTGTACTTAGAGCAGCTTATAGCAAACTCCACCTAGAGTTACTGGATGCTCTCCTTGAGGTTGTTAGCTTTCCTGGACCTGCCTTGATGTCCTAGAACAACTAGTGTGAACAGAATGAAATGGACTACAAAGGGAGATGAAGATGTTGAGATAGAAAGTATCATATCTCCGTCACATCCCATTGGAGGGATTTTGGGGATTAAAGATAGATTTGAATCATTGTTTTCATCCTGGGAACAATGAGCATATAGTATTAGTTATAATATTTAGAGTTATAGCCATGATTTTTAGTGTCTACCATGTGCCAGAAGCTATGCTATGCAAATTATATACATTATATGCAAAGTTCAAAATAAACCTGCAAAAGAGTTATTTTATTTCTAATTTATAAGTGAGGGAGCTTAGGTCACCAGGAGTTAATCACATGCATTTATAAGGCTATTGGATGAAACTGATCCAAGAGATACTATTAATTTCCATGTTGCCGTTACTCTAAGAGACCCTCAATTGCCATTTTTCACCTACTGTTAATGACCTTCCCATCATGATGACTCATTACTGACTGCAGAGGGCAGGAGAAGAGCTGGGGAATAGGTGGTAGAGGTACAGTGGCATAAGGTACACAAAGATACTAATCAGTTATAATAATAATATTCTTATTTTGTTATCATTTATTGAGGCTCTGCTGTATGTCCTTCCTTGTTATAGTATTAGCATTTCATAAGTGTAACCATGAAATCAGTTAACATTTACTCTTAATTTACATAAAGTAATGGTGTTGGCTAGAGAGTGCCAACAGTGCTTAGTAAACCTTTTTTTTTTTCCTAACCTGGCTTTTTCTGTTATCCCTCCTTTATAACAGGAAAACAGTACAATTTTGTGAGGTATCTGTGGAAAGAACCACTATAGCCTTCACTTAAGGTGGACAACGCCCTTCTATAGAGCAGCAAATGCCCTTGATAATTATATGTCAAATGAAAAAAATAAACCCCAGAGTCACATGGCAGGGGCAATAAGGAAGAGACTTAAAATGGGGAAAAATGAAGATAAAATTCTTGAGTTGAATTTATTAGACACACATGAAATATGGGATGGCAAATGGTACTCCACTGTTTTATTAGCACTTCTTGGGGAAGGCATGTGTAATTCATTTGACGTTTCCTTCCTGTGACTTAATGCTGACATCCCACAACCACGGTAATGGAGGTTTACAGCACCCTGTACAGACATATATTCTTTCTTCACAGTTTGCAACCCCTTACTACTCTGCTGCTTTCCCAGGGGAGACGGTTAATCCCCAAAAGGCACTCCATAGAGGAACGTTACAAGTGACATCGTTCCAGATAAACAATGTCAGTAATGCAGTCAACCCGATGTGTAATGTAGAGTGAATTCCTGCACACCACTTAGGTGCTGACCTCCAGGAAAGTACGGCCTGCCTAGGACTGGAACTGCATAGGCCCAAACTTTGCAAAACGAGCTGTATTTGTTTTCATCAAAGTACCCTTCTTCTACTCTCTTCTAATCAGAAAAACATTTAGTGAGTACTCGCTTTGGGGTCAAATACATATAACCCCTTTGTCTTCATGACACATTAAATTCCTCCCAGGCCCTATTAGGGAGCAACTATTACTGTCTCCAGTTTTCATTTGGGGAAAACTGCATCTTAAGGAACGCAAATAGTTTAAGATTGCATAACTAATAAGTGTCGAGGCCTCATTGAAACCAAGACTATCTGATACCAGCGATTGTACCCTTGTTACCATATAGCATGCTCTCTTGTACAGAAGCTGTGCTTGCCACCTGCTTGCTTACCTGGCAGATTTAATAGCCATTCCTAGTAGCCTGCCCCCGAGGGAGCTGTGTTGACCCCATAGAGAAAATGTTGAGCATGTAGTCTATAACTCGAGCCAAATCTTTACATGTCAGAGCAAGGGCCAGGGAAATAAGACACTGGTTTATTCCCTGTCTTTTTTATTTTTTTCCAATCTTTTACTCTGGTCTTAAAATGGCTTGGTTGTAAGTAACAAATGTTATAGGGTGAATAAATGTTCATCCAATATACCATTTTTGACATAAATAATGTAATGTCCAAACAATGCAGGAAGTGCCTTTAATAAAACATGTGAATGCTGAGTCTTTCTTGTAATAATTTGAAAAATATCAATAATGCTGTCAGTTTAAAAACAGAACATGCTATCTGGCCTTTTCATCTTCCTGGCTATGTTAGAAAAGGAAAAATATGCCCCTTCATCATATTAAAAAAGTAAACTTCCCAAGACCATTGTCTTAAGAGTTGTTTTAAGAGCACTATATTTGATTTACTTAATGCATTTTTGCACTATATGTAATTTTAGAAATGAGCATATGAATATGTGTCATAATACTAAAACCTTAAGGAAGGTGATGTGGTTTAGCGGGTAAGAATGTTGGCTTTAGAATCAGATTATTTGAATTTGAATCTCAGCTAACAGACTTTGGACCACACACTTACTTCCTGTGAATCTCTGTTTTCCCATCTCTAAAGTGGAGATAATCACACACACTTCAGAATGTTGCTGTGCAGATGACATGAGATAATACAGGGGTATCGATTTATTAACCAACTTCAATTTCATGGAGGTAGAAGCTGGAAAGTACTTTCTTCTTTTTTTCCCCAACTACAGTTTTCAATTCCTTCCTGCTTAGAGCCTATAGAGTTGGACCTTATGACATTAGGTAACACTCGGTGATAAGAATGATTTCATTTGGATAATTGTCTGAGTTTGAGTTTCCCTCACAAAGTGACCTTCAGGTAGTACAAGTGAAAAAAATGGGGAAAGAGAGAGAGAAAAAAAGCTACGTCATAAACAGGTGGCTCCAATGAGTAACTGGGGCTAAAAGTCCCTGAAATACCTCCTGAAACTTACTGAGAACATTCTCTTTAGAAGAAGAGGAGTGAGTATAGTGGATGCTGCTGCCTCCCCACCTGGATCCCTTTATTGGTGTAGTGAACATACCCTCTAGTTACTTTGAGGGTAGTTACTCCATTGCTGCTTCTCCTGAGAACTGTCCCTTGGTTAAGCCCACCTTCTCATTCCATTTGCCAATAGCCATTGACTATTGTAAGAGAAGTCCAGCCCTCTGCCTCAGGAGAGAACAATTCTGCTGGGTGGTTTATGTGACAGAGACCACCTCCATCCATGGATTACATCAAGGTTAGACTCACCTGTCTTGACTGGCTTGACTCTTTTCACATCCCTTTTCTCTTTCATTTCCTCCTTTATAGCTTTCTCTTGAGACCTCTCCATCCCTGTATCTTTGTCTCAATATCTGCTTCTAGGGAACCTGGTTAAGACAGGGACGTTCAGCAGAATTAGTAAAAATGCTCAGTTCCCATTGGTTGAAGAGTTGGTGACACTGGTGAGCTTCTATTTTCTTGGCCCACACACAGCCTATTTCTGATGGGTTCCCCTGCTCTGCTCATGGAGCGATCTTGGGCGTGGTCCTGTCAGAATGGTTTGAGCCAGGTCATCAAGTTACTTGGTGCATGGGAGCCTTCCCATACTGTGAGTAGGCTGTTCCCACTGCTGCTCTCTCCTTCCCCTACTGTGTGGTTGGGTCCAGCCAGCTTTCCCTCCCAACTTCAGAAAACTTCAAGCAGGACTTGAGGATCAGCTGCTTGTTACATGTATGCCCCCAAATTTAGGGGGCATATGTAAAACTCCTTTAAAAATCTTGTCACTGAGCCCTGCTGGGAGGTAGAGGCAGGAATAGGTGGGGGACACCAAGATTTTCTGTAGACTGAAAGGAGTCTTCCAGGAAGTAAGACATTAGTTTTCTCACCTTATAATTCACTTTCAATCTCTCCTTGGAAACCCTCTAACGTGGCTTGTGGGATGGTTACCAGACCAACAATCATTCTATTTTAATCAGCCTCTCTTAACTCTTATTTCCTGCTTAGATAGGCTGGATGGGTGATGGGGGTGAGTGTTAGAGGACCAGGTCAGTCACCTTTTTTTTTGAATAAGGGGTTACTTACTGCCTCTTGGACTTTGACACTTAGTTGATTCCTGGAAGCCCCAGAAAACATTCTATGTAATATTCTTTTATATATTTAAATTAATACTTAAACATTCACTAAATAGTAGCTCTTATCTCAATTATAAAATTAGTTTTTAGCATTTTTGAAAAGCCATAATATTATAGTGTTTACTTTAATGGTGTGACTCAGCATGTTTGATAAAAAAGACCGTGAATCTAAGAATCAGGAGACCTGGGTCATTGTGCCCTCAGCCATATGACCTTTTCCAAGCCTTTTTAACTTCCAAGATTTTGAATTCACAACCACCAAATCAACCAAATAGGATAAAAAAAAGATGTTTTCCATGGTTGTCATAAGTCTGAAATGAAGAGAAACATGCAAAGACATATTTGAGACTGTGAAATAATGAAATATCAGACAATAATTAATAAAATAATCCTCTTTTAAGGAAACCCACCAAAAAGGCAGTTTTCCTTTCCCTTTACATATGCCACTCTGACAAGCTGCTGTGGCTGAGACCTGACTCATTTTCAGCAAACAGATGCCATGCTAAATGATGACAAAGTGATAAACGTATGTAAATATTTCATATGGAATTGAAGTCAATATGGACAAATGTAAAAGATGTAGCTCCAAGACTAGGAAATCTGGGCTATGCATAGTCATAGCAGAAAAAGACACGGTTGTCAGAGTGGACCATAACTAAAAACAAGGCTTATCTTGTTATTTAAAAGCTTACCAGGAACTATTAATAGTCAAAGAGCATGAATAATTTTGTCATTTATCTCGGACTCCATGATATAGCTTACTTGGGCCAGTGTACAATATAGAGGAAAACAGGCTGATTTCTAATTCCTCATCCTGGTGATGTTGGACTTACCATCTACCTCTTCAGGTTCTTTTTTGGTCAACTTGACATGTTTACATATACACATACATATATATATATATGCATATATATATATATGTAACACATGGTTACAAATGATGTGAAATTGTGTATATGAAAGGTGTTTTGACAGCATAGTTATGCTGTAGAGGTGTAGGTAATAATAAACCAGTGATAAAAAAAAAGGATGGAAAAGCCTAGAAGAAAGTAAGAAAGCAATATGAAAAAGAGAAAGTCAGAAGGTATCTTAGTTTATGACATCACAATGCACCATACAGAAGAACAAATGTCTTTAAATTTCAGAGAGAGACAGAGATGAAGGCAGGGAGGGAGAGAAGGCGAGAAAGTTTTAATGGGCTCAATGAGATAAAAACAAAGATAAGAGTCCCAGTGTTTGACTAGATGATCGTGGGGGATTGTGCACACTTCAGTTTGGAGAGCATATTGGGTGTGCTATGGGCACTTAACTTGTCCTATGCAGAGATGTCCATCACAAGTGTTAATCCTTCTAAATAGTCCATGACCAACACATGAAATCAGCCACTTAAACAAAAACCAGCCAATGAGTCAAACCATTTCTGAAAAATGTAAAAACTCTTTATTGTGGAAAATTTCAAACATAGACAAAGTAAACAGAATGGAATATTGAACCTTTTATATATTCACCACCCAGCTTCAATATTATCACTATTCTGAAAAGACTATTCCTTTAAGAAATATATTCCTTTTAATTCTAAGAATTTTATTTTCATGGAGCACTGGGTGTTATATGTCAATGATGAATCTTGGAACATTACATCAAAAATTAATGACATATGTGATTAGAATAATATAATAAAAATAATAATTAAAAAAAGAATTTTACTTGGAAATGATTTCAAATAAGATTAATATAGATAGAGCAATATAGTAGAGTACAAATAGAATATTTTCATATAAGAATAATATAAAGAATACCCAGAGACCCTTTATCCAGATTCCCTATTGTTGATATTTTCTTTTCCTTTACCATTGGTACATGTGCTCTCTCTCTTTTCTTTTCTTTTTAAGATTTTATTTATTTATTTATTTGAGAGAGAGAGAGCACACAATCACTCAAGCCTGGTAGGGGCAGAGGAGGAAAGAGAGGGACTGGCAGACTACGCGTGGAGCCTAATATGGGGGCATGGGGCTCTATCCCTGACATCGTGACCTGAGCCCAGATCAAGAGTGGGACGGTTAACTGACTGAGCCACCCAGGCACCCCTCCCTTTTCCCCTTTTCTTTAACATTTTCTATTTCTTTTTCTCAGTCATTTGAGCATAATTTGTACCTGTCATGGACATTTACCTAAAAATATTTCACCGTGTATACCCTAATAGTAGAAATATCCCCTTACATAACCTTATGTAACATCTTACAATTTCATAAATTTATATTGATACAATTTTATTATATTCCAAGCATATCAGTTAACTCAAAGATGTCTTATACCACATTTTTCCTTTTCCATGCAAGATCCAGTCTAGAGTCAGGTATTGCATTTTGTTCTCATGTTTCTTTGCTGTCTTTATTTTTATTTTTCAAAAAATATTGGTGGGGGACCACCCTGCCCTAGGTGTGCTGGGTAGATTGTGCAGGGTAGGTGTTTTTATGATAATTACCTGTGACCAATAAAGAATAACCAGCCCCTAAAAAGGAAGCCTTTGAAGGTGTTACCAGTAGACATGTTAAAAGGATTTAAGTTCCCTGGTTAGCTTTCTATAAAAGACCAACCCTAAAGGCCTCATTGGCAACCAGTCTCAACCCAGTGGCAACCCTGTTAGGTCCTTTCTCAATCTTGAGAGTTTTTCTATATCTTCACTTAATAAACTTCTATTGCTTTACTAAAAAAATATATATTTTATGTATTTATTCTAGAGAAGGAGAGAGAGCAAGCATGAGTTGGGGAGGAGGAGCAGAAGGAGAAGCAGACTCCCCACTGAACAAGGAGCCTGATGTGGAGCTCTATCCCAGGACCCTGAGATCATGACCTGAGCTGAAGTCAGCCACTCAACAGACTGAGTCACCCAGGTACCCTCTTTGTCTCCTTTAATATGGGACATTTCGACAGCCTTACTTTGTTTCTTTGCAATGTTCATAATATAAAAAACTATAGTCCTGTGGTTTCAGTATACAGGTCTTTCACCTCCTGGGTTCAAGCTATTACTACATATTTTATTCTTTTTGATATAATTGTAAATGGGATTTTTTTCTGTATTTCTCTTTTTTTATAGTTTATTATTATAGTATATAGAAATGCAACATTTTTTTAAGATTTTATTTATTTATTTGTCAGAGAGATAGAGAGAGTACAGGCAGGCAGAGCGGCAGGCAGAGGCAGAGGGAGAAGCAGGCTCCTTGCAGAGCAAGGGCCTGATATGGAACTCGATCCCAGGATGCTGGGATCATGACCTGAGCTGAAGGCAGATGCTTAACTGACTGAGCCACCCAGGCATCCCAATGCAACAGATTTTTATGTGTTGATTTTTTTATGCTGCAACTTTACTAAATTCATTTATTAGTTTTAACATTTTTTGATGGAATCTTTAGGGTTTTCTAAATATAATATAAAATATTATATTATATTATAAATATAATATAAATATAATACAATATATAATATATAAATATAATATAAAATATAATATCATGTCATTTGCAAATACTAATAGTTTTACTTCCTCCTTTCCATATATAGTTTTTTATATCTTTTCTTACCTAATTGCTCTAGCTAGGACTTCTGATACAATGTTGAATATAAGCAGTGAGAGTGGACATCCTTGTCTTGTTCTTGATCTTAGAGGAAAGGCTTTCAGATTCTCACTACTAAGTATGCTGTTAGGTGTGGGCTTGCCATGGCTAGCCTTTATTATGTTTAAATACATTCCCTCTATACCCACTTTGTTGTTGAGTTTTTAGCATAAACAAATGATAAAATGCTTTTTCTGCATCTATTGAGATGATCAAATGATTTTTATTCTTCATTTTGTTAATGTCACATATCACATTGACTGATTTGCAAGTGTTCAACCATTCTTGAATCCCTGCAATGAATCCTGCTTGAATAAGACCTTAATGAAACTGAAGAAGACATAAATAAATAAATAAAGAAAGAAGAATCAGTATTATTAAAATGTCCATAATCTTCAAAGCAACTTACAGGTTCACTGCAATTCCTATAAAAATTCCAATAACATTTTTCAAAGAAATAGAACAAGTAATCCTAAAATTTGCATGGAATCTCACACACACACACACACACACACACTACACATAAAATCCAAATAGTTAAAGTAACATTGAGAAAGAAGAATGAAGAAAGATGTATCAGGTTTCCTGATTCAAACCAAACTACAAAGCAATGATAATTAAAACATGATGGTATTGACATAAAAACAGACACATAAATTAATGGAACAAAATAGAAAGTCCAGAAAAAAGCCGTGTATATATGGTCAACTAATTTATGACAGGGGAGTTAAGAATATACAATGGAGAAAGGACAGTCTCTTCTATAAATGATACTGGGGAAAATGGACAGCCATGTGAAAGAGAATGAAACTCAACCACTATCTTACACCATACATAAAAATTAACTCAACATAAGTTAAAGATTTGAATGTAAGACCTGAAACTTTAAGACTCTTAGAAGAAAACATGGGCACTAGACCTCTTGGTATAGGTCTTAGTAATGAGTTTTGGAATTTGACCCAAAAGCAAAAGCAAAAATAACAGGTGGGATTACATCTTATTAAAAATCTTCAGCACAGGGGAGGGAGTCAAGATGGCGGAGAAGTAGGAGGCTGAGACGACATCAGCCAGCAGGAGATCAGCTAGATAGCCTATCAAACCATTCCGAACACCTACAAATCCAACAGGAGATCGAAGAGAAGAAAAACAACAATTCTAGGAACAGAAAATCGACCACTTTCTGAAAGGTAGGACCAGCGAAGAAGTGAATCCAACGCGACGGGAAGATAGACCCCAGGGGGAGGGGCCGGCTCCCGGCAAGGGGCGGAGCACAAAATCAGAACTTCTAAAAGTCGGCTCCATGGAGGGACATTGCTCCAGAAGCTAAACTGGGGTGAAGACCTTGTGGGGACAGCGTGGACTCAGGTCCCATGGGGTCACAGAAGGATCGGGGGTGTCTGAGTGTCGCAGAGCTCACAGGTATTAGAGCGGGGAAGTCGGCTGCGGAAACAGAGCCGAGACTTCCTAGTGGTCTGTGACACGGACCGGTGCTCTGTGGCACTGGCCGGTGCTCTGTGCGAGGCGTCCCCACAAGATCCGGGGAGACTCCGACCCGGGAGAGCTCAGGGATCTACAGGCTCCGGAGACTCCAGGTGGGACTCTGCCAGAGACAGAGACGCTTGATCACAGGCTGGGTGAGCTCGGAGCACTCCCAGAAGCCAGTGAGACGGGACTGCTTAGGCACGATTTTCTCTGAGCGCAGTCTGCAGGCGCGCGCGGTCTGCAGGCGCGCGCGGTCTGCGGGTGCGCGCAGTGTCGGCGGGCCCGCGGGGTCTGCGGGCCTGCGGTGTCTGCTGGCGCGCGGTGTCGGCGAGCGGACGCGCGCGCGCACTCTCCGGCGCAAACGTGGGCGAGGGAGTCTGGAGGGATTAAACGCTTTTCGCGGGCCGTCGGTGTCTGCTGGCGCGCAGTGTCTGCGGGCCGACGCGCGCGCGCACTCTCCGGCGCAAACGTGGGCGAGGGAGTCTGGAGGGATTAAACGCTTTTCCCTGAAGGCGCGCTGAAGACTGGGGCCCCTAGCCCTCGGCTCCTCTGAACCGGAGATTGGGAGGCCGCCATTGTCCTTCCCGTCCTCCAGAACTCTACAGAAAGCGCATTCAGGGAACAAAAGCTCCTGAAAGCAAACCTGAGAGGATTACTTAGCCCGGCCCCTGGTAAGGGCGGTGCAACTCCGCCTCGGGCAAAGACACCTGAGAATCACTACAACAGGCCCCTCCCCCAGAAGACCAAAGAATTACAGCCAAGACCAAGTTCACTTAACAAGGAGAACAGCGGATTCCTATCTAGACAAAATGACAAGGCGGAAAAACTCACCACAAAAAAAAGAGCAGGAGACAGGACCGAAGGCTAGGGACCTAATCAATACAGACATTGGTAATATGTCAGATCTGGAATTCAGGATGACGATTCTCAAGGTTCTAGCCGGGCTCGAAAAAGGCATGGAAGATATTAGAGAAACCCTGTCAGGAGAAATAAAAACCCTTTCTGGAGAAATAAAAGAACTAAAGTCTAATCAAGTTGAAATAAAAAAAGCTATTAATGAGGTGCAAT